>JABUQX010050759.1:27500-32500 GCA_015478945.1 Trachelipus rathkii
ATGATATATCTGTATATATTGCATTTAAAAATTTTAAATATATAATATATGTAATAGATGTATAATATTATATATATAATAGGTATATATATATATATATATAATAATATATATATATTAGTATATATAAGTAGTATATATAGTTATTATATCATATAACTAAATTGAAATTGTTAGCATCTTTATCACCCACTTCTTTCCCCAGACTGGGGTAAAGTGCGTCACATACAATGGAAACAGAAAAGTAGTTAGAAGATATGGAAGCCAAGTCGAGAGAAGGAAAGTCCAGCCTTGTGTACCGCCCTCTTTATATCCTTTAGTGATGAGAACTAGTCGCAGTCAGAAAAATCCCCCCTAGGGCTTCACGGGACTGCGACGAACCCTCACTATGGCATCTCGGCAATGTAGGGTTCATCCCTTGGCCCAGGTGGGCCACAACCATACCCACTCAACAAAACCCCCGCCAGTTCACTGCCTTATATGCACCTTTATCTCGTCCTCTGCCCAAACTCATCATTCTCTCTTCAGGCATTCTTTTACTGACTTCAATCCACTTTCTTCGGTCTCCCGCCGTCGATTCCCATCACACTCACCTTTATATATCTGCTTAACCAACCGACTATCATCCATCCTTAACATATGTCCAAACCATCTAAATGTACTTTCATTTATTCTTTCATTTACTCTTTTCTTTACACCACACAACTCCCTAATGCGCTTATTCCCCTAAGATTGTTCATCAGAACACATTGTACTCTAGATTTATACTTCTTATTCCAGACCATAGTTTCCCTACTATATATTAACAAAGGTAACAACATATACTCATAAGACCTTAGCTCACTCAAGAATTAGTACCTTTAAATCCACCAAGGATTTAATTGCTCCAGCCACCTTCCTACCGTTCACAAATTTCCTACTATACTCTGCATCATCCGTTACCTTTTCATCCAACATATATCCTAAATAATTTAAACTCAGACACTTGTTCAGTTGTCCCATCCAATAGTAAATTCACACGAGGAACTGTGCCACACTCCAACCATAACCTTACTCTTATCAACGTTTACTTTCAAGCCCCTGCATATAAACACCCTGCTAAATCCCTCTACCAATACTCTCAAAATCTTTCCAGATTCGCCACACAAATCAAATCATCCGCATTTAATATGTAAAGCACCCTTCTCTTGCATTCCCGTCATGCTAACACGAGTACCTTCACCTGCCACCCACCTTTAATCTTTCATTAACCCATCCATATATAAGATAGTAGACCAAGGAGAAATTATCCACATCCCTACCTCACCTCCGCTATTAATATTAAATCCAAATTAGCTTTCAACTCCATTTATTCTTACACACGCTTTTACACACCACATTTCACTAACACCTGACTTCAGAGATTACCACCAACACCAGTATTTACTAACACCTGCCATAGAGCTGTCCTATTAATCCTATCATACGGCCTATTGCAATCCACAAAAACCTAAAATACAATTTAGTCTTCTTCTCCCTCATTTTCTTATCATTTGCTTCAATGATCCACACATCTCCTACCACTTCTGTACACTTCTAAAACTCACCTTTGTTCTTCCTCAATCAGTCCCTAGTCACTCGAGCACTCTTTTCTACCAAAGTGAGCGCGATGCGATATATTTGTGCCGCAATTCTGGGAAAAAAATTTGTGTATGTGGTATATATATATATATGGTAGAGTATATAGTAGTGTGATAGTATATATATGTATATAGATATTTATATATATATATGAGATGAGTAGTAGTATATATATATAATTAGTAGTATTAAAGTATAGTAGTATATATATATAATATAGTGAGTGGTAGTGACAGTAGGGTATATGACAGTAGTAGTGAGTATAGTAGTATAGGCTGAGGCTATATATATATAGTGAGAAGTGAAGGTTTACGTATATATTAGAGTGAGTGATATATATATGTGTATATGATATAAGTGTTAGTGATATATATATATATAATATATATGATATATATACTTATAGATATATATATATATATATGTATGTTGGTAGGTGAGAGTAGGGAAGTGTAGTAGGTTAGTAATAGGTAGGTGAGGTGAGATATAGTATGGTGAGTGAGTATGATGGTATATTATGTGGAGAGTATTGTAAGTAGGTATATATATAAACGACCACACAAATAAATGAATAATTTTAGCAGAAATAAGCGTGAAAAGGAGAGAAATGGTGGTGACAGCGCTATTCAAATGAGATTCCAAGGTGTTGAAGGGAGTGTGAGTTCCCGTCAACGCCTATACAGAGTGTTCATTCAAGATATGGGAAGAGGGAATTATTTCATAATTGGTAGCCAAGGTGTCAAAAATAAGAGAAAGAAAAAAATGTAAGTTGATGGGTGTAAAAGAAAAATACTGTTCTTCTTCCCTTCTTTAACTGCAAAATTGATTGTAGTTCGTGTCTCGCGGTTTGGTATATATATATCGTATTGATGAGAGTACTCATTAGAATGCGCGAGTTGCTGATTAAGCCTTTTCCTCTAACTTAGAATTTTGAGATAGTATGCAGCTAAAAAGAAATTAGTGTTTTGAAAATACCACAAATTGTGGTTCTTTTAAAAAGAACCAGTATGTTTATAAATCGCGGCCAAACACAATTAGTCGTTTCTGCAATTGGGTTAACCATAATTATTTTAAAACGCAAACAAACAATGTTAGTATGGGCACCTAATTTTGTGGTTAATTTTAATTAATGAATCAGTAAGCCATAGCGATTGGTAAATTTTCAGTTTGCTTTAACATAAACAATGAAGCGAAAGAATCTTATGTTGTGCTTAAATAATCAAATTGTTTAAGAATATATTGAACATATCAAAATGTTTAGCTCTCATCTCACGATTTTTTTTCAGTGTGTTTTGATCTTTTCCAGAGTATATATAAATATCTTTCTTGAGTTCACCTTGTGAGTCAGAATGTTAGACAGATGCTAAAAACCGGTACAGATCAAACTCATTTACAAAATTCTCATTTCGGTGCCCTAAACATCTATGTATGTATCTATGGAGGTTTAAATGTGAATATTCTGTTTTTTCGAGTCCGACTCCTGTTTTGTTGTGGCCGCTAAGTAATTTATATATTATATATAATATTATATTATATATATATATATAGAAAAATATATATATAAATATTTTTTTAGATAAATATAAATATATATCTATCAATATATAAATTATAAATTTTATTTATAAAATCGAATAATTTCAATTGCTCTTCTATATTTTTGTAGTTCACTGTCAACCTTTCGAAAAACAGTTATAAAATGCTATTAAATCTTTACGCTTTTTATCAGGATTAAGAATGCAGTAAATATTTTGTCGGTTCAAATTCCAGCAATTTAAAGTAACCCTTCTTTCATCACCTCCACCCCTGTAATAGTGCCTACTCCATGTTATAGTTATTGTACTATGGTTAATGTTATGTTTGTTATGCAGAGGTGTGGTACGTTGTACTTCAAAAAGTAGTTCCGTTATCGTTCTTCCGTTATTAGGAAAAAAGTATTTCCGTTATCGTTATTCCGTTTCTTTGAAAAGAAAACTAACGAAGCGCCGTTACTCGTTACTTCGTAGCTTTTAGCTGTTTCACTAATGAATTAATTATGGGTACTTGGTAATTTTATCGGTTTGGTGTATATAATTTTCCATCATCATTATTATTTAAAAACATACCCTCATGTTAAGAGCCCTAGCGCACTCATGATTAGTAATTTCAAAGAACATTAACAATTTAAATTTCACCCAGCCACCTTCCTTGCCTATTCACTAACTTCTTCCTAGCACTCCTGCATCAAGTTCGTTCCCTTTTCACCAACATATATATCTAAAATTGTAAACTCGACACTGATCAGCTACTCACTCTAACATAACTTTCGGCAGCGAGAAACTGTCCTTCATCAACAACCATAACCTTACTCTTATCTACGTTTTACTTCAGACATCTCCTTTTACACACCTTCCAAATATCTCTTTTATCCAATGCCTTCAAACTCTCTTCACTGATTCACGCACAACCAAATCATCCGCATATAATGTTGCTAGATGCCCCTCCCATTCTCTTCCATTCTCTCATCGTTCTAAAGCCTATCTCTGCACTCTCCATTTCTAATTCTTTTCATAACCCCCCATCCATTATACAAAATGAACTAGCTAAGAAGGAGCAAAAACATTGCCTTGCCTTCACTTCCGCCAATAATTTAAAGTACAATCACTTTCAACTCAATTTATTCTTGCATCACGCTTCACTATGTCAACATATTTTTGACTCCAGTTCAGTAAGCATACCGACCACACCATATATCATCAATCAAAGACTTCCATAGAGCTTTCCCTATTAATCATCTCAATACGCCCTGTTGCATGTCCAAATAACCTAAATACATATTTATTTCTTCTTCTCCTCATTTGCTCAAGTCATTTGTTTCAATGTAACACAGCATTCTAGACACATATCCATCCATACCATTATGCCTTTCGATGTTCATCTTCGACCGTTTTCTCCCTTAATAATATATAATTATATACTCATATATATATATATATATATTATATATATATATATATATATATATATAATACTATAATATTATAATATTTATTAATTTATATATATATCTATTATAATATATATATATATTATATATATATATATATAATATATATATATATATATATATATTTATAATATATATATATATATATATATTATAATATTCATATATATATATATCTCGTATATATATATATATAATAATTATATTTACATAATTATATATATAATAATAATTAATATATATATATATATATATATATATATATATATAATACTTATATATATATATATATATATATATTACTGTATCCGTTACAGCTGAATTGCCATAGCGTTTACCGTTACTCGTTACTTGACAAGAATTGAGTTGCGTTACCGTTACACTGGTTATATTT
>JABUQX010050759.1:37500-42500 GCA_015478945.1 Trachelipus rathkii
TCTTAATGTAAACCGTTTGCGAACTTTTTTTTTTTTCACTGGATGTAGAGGGCCGTTTTTTAACCATTAATAAATTATTATACAGTTAAAGTTGGAAAATGAGAGATAGATTGCAGAAGACACGAAAACAGTAAAAAGGACTGCACAGCAAAGCATCGCAATACGCTGACGAAGTTTCTGCGATAGCGTCTGTTCGTTCGTGCGTGCGTTTCAATTCTTCCGCACAACACTGAGTAGTTAAAGCCGCCGTTATTGCGAACGGGGGTTCTTGGTTTGGTTGGTGTTTGGGCCGTTAAGCGGAGTAGCCGTTATTGGCAGATGCTATGTATATAAATTACTTGTTTCCCCATTTTTTCTTTTAGGAAATTTAATATTTTTTTCTTCCACTTTATATATATAATTATAATATCTATATAGATATATATAATATATATATTATATATATATATATAATATAATTATATATATATATATATATATAGGCCTTATATAATATATATATATATTATTATAATATATATATATATATATATATATATATATATATATATAATATATATATATATATATATATATATATATATATATATATATATATATATTATATATATATAATATATATATATATATATATATATTATAATATATATATATTAATAATAGATATTATAATATAATATAGTATATATTATATATAATATATATATATATATAAATAACTTTTTTCGGACAATGAGAGGGCTAGTACTTGTTCTTTTCTTTTTATTGAAGAAGAAGACCAGTAACTGTACGGACATCCCTGGACTCTTACTCAATGGGGTTACTAAATACCCGACCAGAAGATGGCGTTGTTTATGGATAGTTCAACGAGATACGCTTGAAGTGTGTTTTCTGTACAGCAATATGTTTTTATGCCCATGATTCAATAGGTCATCAAAAACTGAATAGATTAATATGGAAAGTATAAGAATGATTGCGAAGTTTAGATATAATGGAAAGGCACCAGTGGGTCTATATGATGTTGATTTGAACATGGTCAACATCTTACTTTTGCAGCAAAGTGGGATATACTAAGTAACCTCTTGTTTCATAGGCTTTGTGGGAATAGTAGGGCTTATAAGAAGACCACATTTGAAAAAGTTGCATGGCCTTGCTAGGGAAAGTATATGACTGTAGGTGCATTCAAATATCATTGAACGAACCACTGGTTGACAGGGGAAAAAATTTATTCGTCCGCACACTTATTCAACTCGCCACATCAAACTAGACTAGGACTGATGAAGCAATTTGTTAGGGCCCTAGACCAAGATGGTGAATGTTTCAAATATATTTCGATTTTTTTCAGGGTTGAGTATGGAGAAGAACTCAAAGCTGGGAATTCTTTATTCGGCCCTCATCGCGCAAAATCATAAGGATGACGAATTTCATAAATTTCCAATGAGCCTGATATTCGCAGCATCTGCGCTGGAAAAGTTTTGTCTTGGTTGTTCAGAACTTTTTGGGGGAACAAATTAAATCGTTAACTATGTAGAACTCGGTTCAGGAAAATGCTTTCAGCTTTTCAAAAAATTCAATCGCTAATATGAGCAGATAAAAGTTCACTTTCTACAAATAGTCACTCTAGGTCGGTTCTCTGGATAAGTCTAGGAAAGTAATTTGTAAGGCGTAAACATTACAGCTCACATCCTTTAAAAAGGTGAGAAGAATTATCCAAGGAAATGGGAATATCACACATATGGCAGAGCTATAGTGGATGCCTTCAATCGTGATTGTCCACATTCTGCCCACAGAAGACAATCATATACACAGCGATTTGTAATGCATTAATCGTGATTTCATTTTACTGAATTGAATGTTTTGACCTATTAGCATTTAATTTACTTACTCATTAACAATTTGATATATATCTTTCGTGTTTTTTATTGTTGTGAATTACGTTACAACCTAACATAAATTGTTGTTATTAATGTATTTTTGTGCCCACCCTGTATCTCAAAAACTAGAGCCATCTAAGAAAACGGAGGTCATCATTCGGCAATCGGGTAAACAAGTTACCTACAAAATGACCTTCAAATGTTTTGCCGCAAAATCTTTGTTGGCCAGTGATATAATTGATAAAGTTATAATAATAATTAAGATAATAATAATAATAAAAAATAATTAATATAATATATAATAATAATAATAATAATATGATAATAACACGATTACATAATAAAAATACTTAAAACAATAAAAATTTATTAATCCAATAATAATATCATGTTACTGATTTAATAATAGATAATAATAAGAAAATTAATAATTATGCGTGTTAAATTTTAAAAAAATAGATGTTTTTAAAGATAGATGAGTTGTCTTCAAAGGATATTTCTCTTCATCCAATAAAGAAAAAAATTCTACATATTTGAAGGCGAGTTATTGAACAATAAAAGAGGGGGCTGTTAAAAATTGAAAAAAAGTCACATTCTAAGGAAAAATGAGATTAAAACTGTTGGTTGATTCAAAATTAGGCCTCACTCCTACACTATTCAAAAGATTTTCTTTCTTTTTTAAGTCAGAACTCTACTATATTTGCTATTACAAAAAAGTTTACCAACGGTTCTCTCTACTGTCATAAGTTAGCTGGCAGTGGGTTTTCCGTTTTTCACAACAGATAGTAAAAAGTTAACTATAAGGTCGAACCGAGTCGGCCCCCAACTGCTTTCCTTAATGAGAGAGAGGAGAGAGAGAGAGAGAGACGAGAGGAGAGAAGCAAGAGAGAGAGAGGAGACGAGAGAGAGAGAGAGAGAGAGAGAGAGAGAGAGAGAGAAGAGAGAGAGAAGAGAGAGAAGAGAGAGAGAGAGAGAGAGAGAGAGAGAGAGAGAGAGATGAAAGAAAAGAGACGAGGAGAGAGAGAGAGAGAGGAAGAGAGAGGAGAGAGAGCAGAGAGAGAGAGAGAGAGAGACGAAGGAGAGACGAGAGAGAGAGAGAGAGGGAGAGGAGTAGAAGAGAGAGAGAGAGAGAGGAGAGAATGAAGAGGAGAGAGAGAGAGAGAGAGAGAGAGAGAGAGAGAGAGAGAGAGAGAATGAGAGTGAGAGAGAGATGCAGAGAGAGAGAGAGAGAGAGAGATGAAGAGAGAGAGGAGGAGAGAGAGAAGAGAAGAGAGAGAGAGAGAGAGAGAGAGAGAGAGAGAGAGAGCGAGAGGAAGAGAGAGGAGAGAGAGAGAGGAGAGATGAAGAGAGAGAGAGAGAGAGATGAGAGAGATAGAGAGGAGAGAGATAGACGATGGGAGAGATGAGAGAGAGAGAGAGGAGAGAGATGAGAGAGAGAAGGGAGAGAGCAGAGGAAGTATGAGTATGTAGAGAGGCAAGTAGAGAGAGTGATGAGAGGAGAGTTAGTAGTTTTTTTTAGGTATTAGAGTTTTTTGTTTTATGAGTAGTGATAGATGTGAGTTATGATGATCGATGTATGAGAGACGAGAATTTTTCTATTAATAGGTAGGTTGTACGTTATTTCATCATCTCTTTTTTCATTATGAGTATATCTCCTCTATTTTTTATTAGTTCATTCTGTCTCATAAAATAAGATATCTTGAGATAATTTTTTTTACGACGACTAATCAAAACTGCTTAATTTTTTTTTTTTTTCCAATTCGAATGATGAATCAAAACATTATAGAGATACAATGTATGTTAACCGTTCTTCTAAAACAGAAAATTCTAACAATTTTTTTTTTGTTAAAATAGGGCAGAAAAAAAATTTTAATAATGCAATATTTGCAAATAAAATTATTAGACATAAATTAAATTTAAAATAAATTGTAAAGGAGATATGAAATTTTTTATTTATTTAATATAAAAATACAAAATAGCTGATTTTATCTTTGGTTTAAAAATATTATAAGTATTATATTATGAATTATATTTTATTATATAGTAAATAATTATGTGTTATATATAGTATTACATAATATTATATGTATATATAATGTGATATTGGGTTTAGAGCGGGACAGTTTGGTAATGAGAAAACAAAATAGATTTTTACTATAAAGTTTAATTATTATTTACAAAAATATACTTTTTTTATTGTATTTAAATTTAGGGCGTTAAATTTTATATTTTACCAATTTTAAAAATATAAAAATATTTTTTGATATAAAGAACTCACATTAGATGAAATAAATATAATTGGAGAAACTATTATTAGGCCTAGATCGGTTAACGAGGTTGGTGTCTGGCATGGGTACAAAAAATCGGAACGCAGTCATATTTTTCGGTAAATAAATCATCAAAGGTAATTCAATTAATTGTATGCCTAGTCACGGCTGACGCTAGGCTAGTGTTATTTCTCGGATTATCAGGAAACGTAATGTTAACAGTTGTTAATTTATTTTAGAAAGAGGGGAGAAACAAAATATGGGTTGATTGGAATGATATATACCATTCCAAATATGTCTGATCCGAAGATGATCTCTTAGGCCCTCTTTCCTATCAACAAAAGACTTTCAACAAGAAAGTTGGTTAAAAAACGATTAAAAAATGATAAAAATTTGAACTCTTTCAGTTGAACTTAAATATCAAATATATAAACGAAAGGTTTTTTTTTGTTAAATGCAATAAATGCGGTAAAAGATATTGTTGTTCTCCAAAAGGCTCATTTCTATATCGCTCGCGTCTCAGCTACTGTACTGTATTAAAAATAATATATTTTTTTTTAAATGATGTAAATGCGACACAAGTTCGTTTCATGTTAGGCCTTACCGTGTGTTAACTAACCCTAACCTAACTAACCTAACTTAACACTCTAACCCTAACCTAACCTAACAACCTAACCTAACAACCTAACCTAACCTAACTACCTAACCTACCTAACGCTAACCTAACCTAACCTAACCACGTCTTCAGGAATAATAATGTTACTAACAAAATAAAATGTACCACAATGTAATATAAAATGAATTTGTTTCTATGAAATAGAATTATAATATAAAATGAATTTGTTTATATGAAATAGAA
>JABUQX010050760.1:0-27500 GCA_015478945.1 Trachelipus rathkii
GCGGTAATCAGAAAAGTAGCAATCAACAAGCACCGCGAGCGACTAATTATGAAAGCAGGATCAGAAGTAGAAGTGGCGACAGACAGAAACATCGTCGTAGTAACAGTGAGCCGAGAGAAGCGCCCACGTGTTTTAGGTGTCAAAGGAGAGGGCATTACTCGAGGGATTGTCGAGCCCCTCCGTATTTCAACAATAGTAGTAGGGGACAGAATAACTCAGGGAGACAAAAGGAAGAAACGAAGAGCACGGGAGCCTCCGGAGTCTCTGGTAACGGCGGTGAAGCCCTGAACTACTCAGGTGAAGAGCCGAAACTCCTGGATGAGTTTAAAAAGGTGAAAAATGACGAAACGTCGCACCTACCTGTAACGTATGGGACGGTAAACGGCTTTAAAGTCAAAACCCTCCGAGATACCGGGTGTAATGTGGTGGTTGTGCGAGAGAAGTTTGTGCCGAAGAGGTGTTATGTTGGAAACAACATGAAGATACGTTTGTTGGACGGTACAGTAATCGAAGCTCCACTTGCAAATATTGATGTGGATACCCCTTATTATGTAGGGAGGACAACCGCGGCGGTATTGCCAGAGGTTGTGTATGATTTGGTAATCGGGAATGTCAAAGGCGCATTGCCCTTAAGTCAGCCTAATCTCTCTTGGGAGTCGACTATGAGTCGAGGGCCTCGTAATGTAGAGGTCGCGCGTGACATTAATAGCGTGCTGGTCCCCATCGCTGAGAGCGCTGAAGAAGGTTCACAAGAGGAACCTAATCAAACCAATCATAAATTTGGAATGGCAGTTTGGGAGGTGATAGTGAGTCGTAGGAACGGAAACTGTCAATACCACAAGTCGGTTTGACATCTTAGTGAACATGTCGGCCCAACCACGGAACCATACTAAGTGCGATGACTGAGTGCAAATGTTCACCCGAAAATGAGAACGTTACAGGAGAAGATGAAGTGAAAACCCCCACAGATCTATTAAACAATGTTGAAAATGACACGAGAGTGGTAGATGTTCAGGAGACATCGATGGTAGAGAGCACGGAGCAATCTGATGTAACAGATCGTGCTGTTGAAGATGAGGTGGTGAGAGGTGACATAAACAGTCACACGCAAAGTTCTAGAGAGAAGGATGTTGTAGCTGTGGGTGAAGGGGATGTAACCCATGGTGATGATATACAAGAATTGGTTAACGAGCGGAAGACTTGTAAAAGTAAACAGAAAGATGCGATGTCTCAAAGAGAGGAAGTTAAAGAGTATAGTGTAAAGGAAGTTTGCGACGGTATGCCGGAACGCAGGGAGAAGTTGAAGAGTCATCCTCAGTATTATTACTGGGGCAGTCAGAATTCAATGCGTTCAGGATTAAAAGTTGGGAACAAGGGAAGAGCAAGGCTCGCTGAACTATTCAGTGAGGAGGAAAAGGCATTGTGCCATAATACTTCGATAAAAGAAGTGAAGATGAGACGCCGAGACTGCCACGGAAAAGTGGTGCAGTCGGTCTATGTTGTTAAACGGCACAATGTAAGGTTTGAGAATGAGGTAGTTAGAGAAGACATCGGCAGCATGGAAAAGGTTTGGATAATAAAAGAAGTTATGTGCAGAGAGGGTAAGAGAACACACTGCAGGAGGAGTGAAGGAGGAATGTCAGGAGAAAAGGAAAGATGTGAAACTGATTGTAGAAGTGAGGAGTGTGATGAAGATGAGGAGTCTCACAGGAAGAGTCATCACATGGTGAAACTGTTGTTTGCCAGGAAGATGAGAGGAGTTGGCAGAAAGGGAGAAGAGTGTCTAAAGAGACACAGAAACACAAAGAAATGTGTTATACTATGGAAGGAGGTAGAGAGAAAAGGAGATAACGAAGAAAGAAGAGGGTGTAGGTCTGGAGGAAAGGGTGGAAGAAGAATATTGATAATTGTGTGTCAAAGGAAAATGCCAGCAAAGATGGTCACAACGAAAATAAAAGATGAAAGAAACGAAGCTGATTATTTTGTTGAAAATAAATTTAAATATTTTGTGACCTGGCGCAAACACCCGACTACTCTTATGACTGTTCTTCAAAGGAAAATTTAAGTTTGCCTTAAACCACGTTAGTGGGTGAGAGAACGTCGTCATTGATTATCTAAGCAGATCATATGCCGACAACATATCTGGTCCATTATCAGGAGACGCTACCGAAGAAGGAGCTCTGAATAAATGAGTCCAATGTTTTGATCACGTGTACATAGAGCAAAATGTACACATTTGCTTCAAAGGGTGGGCCAAAGATGTAATGCAGTAATACACGTAATACATAACTTTGCCTCATTTATGTATTGCAAAGCAATGGCAGCATTGTCAGTGTTATTTCACTTTCAATTTCTATGTTTACGGTGTATCATTGCAATGGCTCATCAGAAGAATAATTGTAAATATGTTTATAATTCATGCGTAAACGACAGCCACTTAATGGCATAATCTACTTAAACTTTTTGAAACATTGGTTTTGATTGGTCGTCGCTTGCAAGTCTGTAGTAATAATAATAAATATATTATATTATTATTATTAATTATTATTATTATTATTATTATATTATTATTGATTATTATTATTATTATTATTATTATTATTATTATTATTTTAATGTTATAAGGTAACTGCGCATTATATGTAAATGTGTATGGAATTATATTTAATTTTATATAGTGTGGAGCGCACAATGTATAAATTTGTTTGATTTTCATGTTTCGGTTTTAGAAGAAAATTGAGATTTCTAGCGAACAGAGTTTCGGTTGTAAAGAAATACCAATTTTCGTTTCTGCTGGAAGTGTAATATATATTTGCTCTACTAAAATAACTAATAAGTGGATACATCATTTTATTTATTATTTTAAGGATTATGATTGGATGGCTAAGCGTAAACTCATTGACGAAAATTTATATAAATAAGAAATTTATGAATATTTTATATCTTTTGCTTTTATCTGCCGTCTATCAAAGTGCTTACAGTTGGTACGCGCTTGTAGCTCTGTCTGATCGATGTTATTATTATTATTTTAGTGTGCATAGTCTTGTAAATCGTGAAGGTGTTTTATTTTGTATTATATTATTAATTAATTGTGTTAATGTTTTTATATGCAAAAAGGTGTTGTAATTTTCAATGTGGAAATCTGGTGGCTTAGTTTTCTTGTAAAGCCAGTAATGTTTTAAGTTATGTGTTAAATGTAAGTTTGTTTATTCGTGTAAGAATAATTTTTGCTTTACCGTTATATGAGTGTCGTCTGTTGATCACAGTTTGCTAATGCATAATATCTGCGGTGTTGCCATATATGTCACTAGCAGGTAAGAGTATTTATTATTGATGTGTATTATTTTTGTAACATGGTAAAGATTCTTTTGTGGTATTAAACATAAAGTATTTAACAATTAAAGTTGCAATATTTTATATATGAAAAGTTCTTAAAATCATATTGTATTTATTTGAAATTAATATTTGTTTAAATACTAGTTGGCAACTCTTTTGCTTTAAGACAACAGCTGATCCTGTCCAGCTGTAATTGCATTCATTTGTTCACACTGAAAAATCGACATACTCAATAGTTGTCTAAATCTTTTAATTTTCAAGTTAATAGTTTAAATCGTTTGTAAAGTCATTTTGTCTATATATTATTTTCTTGATATACTTTACTCGTTCATATATATCATTGAACATATGTCTGTATGTATATTATATATATATATAAATGTATGGGCAAAGATTTATATGAATATTTTGGTAAAGTACTTATGTTGATATTTCATTTATTTTCTTTTGAGCATAATATTTAATTTATTTATTATATATATATGATATATAATATATATTATATATCATATTATAACTGCATATATTTAATTTATTTATATATATATATATATATATATATATATACTTGGTAGTTAGTGTTTGGTATTATATATGCGGTGCGTATATATGCAGATATCTAAAGATATCTGGTTATATATATTCATGGATATATAAAACTTGTAGTTGTTGTTAAAGTATATATATATATATATATATATATATATATATATATATATATATATATAATATATATATATATTTCTTATTTTTATATATATATATAATATATTATTATATATATAATATATACTATATATATATATATAATATATATATAATATATTGTAATAATTGTTTCCTTACACTCGAAGGTTCTATAGTTGCGGTGCGTATATATGCAGATATCTAAAGATATCTGGTCTATATATATTCATGGAAGTATAAAACCTAATTTGTAAGATCAGTTCCGTTATTCATTTTTTTTTATTAAAATACTTCTAAAATTTTCCCAGTGGTTTCCTTCAATATTTCCAAACGTGTTTCTCTTTCATTTATTTAAGTATTCAATTAGCTATTGATTCAAGTCTTAAAAGGCTTTGGTTTAGTGGTCTAGAGATTGATCACAATTTGAGTTCATTCATTGATAAGAAAAGTACTATCTGAATTGTTTCATATAAGATAAAAGAACTCGGTCAAACCGTTATTACACTTGAAGAGTCTTCAACGAGAGATAAGTCGGTGAGTTTAAGTATAGTTTTGTTCTGTAACATTGCACAGGCCGGTAGCTCACTTAATAGAAGACTTGGATACTGTTATGATATAGGTTTGAGAATATAATTGGTGTTAGATGATTGGACTGTCACGGGGGCCTGGCCATTGGGATTTGTTTTACAGCTCGAAGAGTAAGTTTATGACAAATAATTTATGATCTTTTATCCAATCACCCTACACTTGTGAAAACCTGTTTTAATAAAAAAATTTAACTTCTGAGTATAAGTACATCTGTCCAGGACTACGTTAATAATTTGGATAGTCTTGTCCGGAAACTTATATTATAACATTTCAGCTAATACTTCTTATCATTGAATTGCTCGTAGTAGAGTTAT
This sequence comes from Trachelipus rathkii, assembly GCA_015478945.1. Classification (NCBI taxonomy): domain Eukaryota; kingdom Metazoa; phylum Arthropoda; class Malacostraca; order Isopoda; family Trachelipodidae; genus Trachelipus; species Trachelipus rathkii. The sequence continues at coordinate 4,926 of JABUQX010050760.1, forward strand.
TTGTGCCATATCATTGAATATTTGAACTCAAAGTTGTACAGTCGTTTGTTAAAACCTGTACCAGAACTAATGTTCTAGTGTTGCAACTTATACTCCGGTCGTTGTATAGATGATATAAAGTCTTGATGTTATAGATTGTTTTTTTTTACTGTCAGTATAGTATTTTGCTATTTGTCTTTTTGAAGTTAAACGTATTTAATTTTTCTGTGCGTATTGGTGGGATAACAAACTGTTATTCCAACAATAAATAACGTTTGGAAATAAAGAAACACTGGTATAATTTTGGTAGTTTTTTTTATATTATGCTCTTATAATATATATATATATATAAAAATATATATATATATTTATTAATATTGTGTAGGTAGGCATTAAAATTTGCAAAGTTTTGAGCGGAGCGAAATAGTGGTTTCCCGGAATTCACAATTTTCCTCTGTTGGAGTTCTGTAGGGAAAACACTAGTACCCCGTAAAATTTTGTTAAATTTTATTGCAGATGTAGTGACCTAGTATACTATATTATAGGTTATATATATAAATATATATATATATATATATATATATATATTATAATATATAATAGTATATATAATATAGTATACATTAGTAATTTGCGATTAGACGTTTGTTTTTATGCGTTATCAATTGGTAACAAGTTTGTAAAATTTGGAAGAAAAGGATTGTGATTTGTGCGCTGGAAAGTGACTCTGTATTAAAACGATATATTTTGTATTGCTTCACTTATAATAGAGTATAACTATGGCTTTTTCTAATCTGGAATCTGTTGAAGAGGTGCCATGGGATGAATTAATGGCAATAGCCCGAGAATTCACTGGGCAGGAGGCATGGGTCCTTATGTTGGACTTATTGGCGAAAGAGAAAGCCAAAAAGAAAGCTGAGCGTAAAGCTGAAGCTAAAGTAGAAAAAGCTAGGCGCAGAGCTGAAAGACGAAAAGTCAAAATCGAAGCTGAGGCTCAGAAGAATAATAAAGTATTTGAAGAAAGTGTTGTTAGTTCAGAGAACTACATGGGATCTCATCTTTTAAAAATCACAGCTGATAGTCACGCACTAAATCACAGTCACGCAAAAAGAAGTCACAGTCACGTTGAAAAGGGCACACAGAATAATAATAATAATAATTATAGATCTAAAGGCAATGGTTACTCCACAAGCGGTAATCAGAAAAGTAGCAATCAACAAGCACCGCGAGCGACTAATTATGAAAGCAGGATCAGAAGTAGGAGTGGCGACAGACAGAAACATCGTCGTAGTAACAGTGAGCCGAGAGAAGCGCCCACGTGTTTTAGGTGTCAAAGGAGAGGGCATTACTCGAGGGATTGTCGAGCCCCTCCGTATTTCAACAATAGTAGTAGGGGGCAGAATAACTCAGGGAGACAAAAGGAAGAAACGAAGAGCACGGGAGCCTCCGGAGTCTCTGGTAACGGCGGTGAAGCCCTGAACTACTCAGGTGAAGAGCCGAAACTCCTGGATGAGTTTAAAAAGGTGAAAAATGACGAAACGTCGCACCTACCTGTAACGTATGGGACGGTAAACGGCTTTAAAGTCAAAACCCTCCGAGATACCGGGTGTAATGTGGTGGTTGTGCGAGAGAAGTTTGTGCCGAAGAGGTGTTATGTTGGAAACAACATGAAGATACGTTTGTTGGACGGTACTGTAATCGAAGCTCCACTTGCAAATATTGATGTGGATACCCCTTATTATGTAGGGAGGACAACCGCGGCGGTATTGCCAGAGGTTGTGTATGATTTGGTAATCGGGAATGTCAAAGGCGCATTGCCCTTAAGTCAGCCTAATCTCTCTTGGGAGTCGACTATGAGTCGAGGGCCTCGTAATGTAGAGGTCGCGCGTGACATTAATAGCGTGCTGGTCCCCATCGCTGAGAGCGCTGAAGAAGGTTCACAAGAGGAACCTAATCAAACCAATCACAATTTTGGAATGGCAAGTTGGGAGGTGAGTGAGTCGTACGGAAGGAAACTGTCAGTACCACAATCGTTTGACATCTGTAGTGAAGATGTCGCGCCAACCACGGAACCATCACTAAGTGCGATGACTGGGTGCAAATGTTCACCCGAAAATGAGAACGTTACAGGAGAAGATGAAGTGAAAACCCCCACAGATCTATTAAACAATGTTGAAAATGACACGAGAGTGGTAGATGTTCAGGAGACATCGATGGTAGAGAGCACGGAGCAATCTGATGTAACAGATCGTGCTGTTGAAGATGACGAAGTGGTGAGAGGTGACATAGACAGTCACACGCAAAGTTCTAGAGAGAAGGATGTTGTAGCTGTGGGTGAAGGGGATGTAACCCATGGTGATGATGTACAAGAATTGGTTAACGAGCGGAAGACTTTTAAAAGTAAACAGAAAGATGCGATGTCTCAAAGAGAGGAAGTTAAAGAGTATAGTGTAAAGGAAGTTTGCGACGGTATGCCGGAACGCAGGGAGAAGTTGAAGAGTCATCCTCAGTATTATTACTGGGGCAGTCAGAATTCAATGCGTTCAGGATTAAAAGTTGGGAACAAGGAAAGAGCAAGGCTCGCTGAACTGTTCAGTGAGGAGGAAAAGGCATTGTGCAATAATACTTCGATAAAAGAAGTGAAGATGAGACGCCGAGACTGCCACGGAAAAGTGGTGCAGTCGGTCTATGTTGTTAAACGGCACAATGCAAGGTTTGAAAACGAGGTAGTTAGAGAAGACATCGGCAGCATGGAAAAGGTTTGGATAATAAAAGAAGTTATGTGCAGAGAGGGTAAGAGAACACACTGCAGGAGGAGTGAAGGAGGAATGTCAGGAGAAAAGGAAAGATGTGAAACTGATTGTAGAAGTGAGGAGTGTGATGAAGATGAGGAGTCTCACATGAAGAGTCATCACATGGTGAAACTGTTGTTTGCCAGGAAGATGAGAGGAGTTGGCAAAAAGGGAGAAGAGTGTCTAAAGAGACACAGAAACACAAAGAAATGTGTTATATTATGGAAGAAGTTGGAGAGAAAAGGAGATAACGAAGAAAGAAGAGGGTGTAGGTCTGGAGGAAAGGGTGGAAGAAGAATATTGATAATTGTGTGTCAAAGGAAAATGCCAGCAAAGATGGTCACAACAAGAATAAAAGATGAAAGAAACGAAGCTGATTATTTTGTTGAAAATAAATTTAAATATTTTGTGACCTGGCGCAAACACCCGACTACTCTTATGACTGTTCTTCAAAGGAAAATTTAAGTTTGCCTTAAACCACGTTAGTGGGTGAGAGAACGTCGTCATTGATTATCTAAGCAGATCATATGCCGACAACACATCTGGTCCATTATCAGGAGACGCTACCGAAGAAGGAGCTCTGAATAAATGAGTCCAATGTTTTGATCACGTGTACATAGAGCAAAATGTACACATTTGCTTCAAAGGGTGGGCCAAAGATGTAATGCAGTAATACACGTAATACATAACTTTGCCTCATTTATGTATTGCAAAGCAATGGCAGCATTGTCAGTGTTATTTCACTTTCATTTTCTATGTTTACGGTGTATCATTGCAATGGCTCATCAGAAGAATAATTGTAAATATGTTTATAATTCATGCGTAAACGACAGCCAATAAAAACTTGTTTTTCGGGACTTAACTTTTGAAACATGAGTTTTGATTGGTCGTCGCTTGCAAGTCTGTAGTAATAATAATAATAATAATATTATTATTATTATGAATTATTATTTATTAATATTATTATTATTATTGATATATTATTATTATTATTATTATTATTATATTATTATTATATTTTAATGTTAAAACGGTTACTGCGCATTATATGTAAATGTGTATGGAATTATATTTAATTTTATATAGTGTGGAGCGCACAATGTATAAATTTGTTTGATTTTCATGTTTCGGTTTTAGAAGAAAATTGAGATTTCTAGCGAACAGAGTTTCGGTTGTAAAGAAATACCAATTTTCGTTTCTGCTGGAAGTGTAATATATATTTGCTCTACTAAAATAACTAATAAGTGGATACATCATTTTATTTATTATTTTAAGGATTATGATTGGATGGCTAAGCGTAAACTCATTGACGGAAATTTATATAAATAAGAAATTTATGAATATTTTATATCTTTTGCTTTTATCTGCCGTCTATCAAAGTGCTTACAGTTGGTACGCGCTTGTAGCTCTGTCTGATCGATGTTATTATTATTATTTTAGTGTGCATAGTCTTGTAAAACGTGAAGGTGTTTTATTTTGTATTATATTTTAATTAATTGTGTTAATGTTTTTAAATGCAAAAAGGTGTTGTAATTTTCCAATGTGACAATCTGGTGGCATTAGTTTCTTGTAAAGCCAATAATGTTTTAAGTTATGTGTTAAATGTAATTTTGTTTATTCGTGTAAGAATAATTTTTGCTTTACCGTTATAAGAGTGTCGTCTGTTGATCACAATTTGCAAATGCATAATATCTGCGGTGTTGCCATATGTCACTAGCAGGTAAGAGTATTTATTATTGATGTGTATTATTTTTGTAACATGGTAAAGATTCTTTTGTGGTATTAAACATAAAGTATTTAACAATTAAAGTTGCAATATTTTATATATGAAAAGTTCTTAAAATCATATTGTATTTATTTGAAATTAATATTTGTTTAAATACTAGTTGGCAACTCTTTTGCTTTAAGACAACAGCTGATCCTGTCCAGCTGTAATTGCATTCATTTGTTCACACTGAAAAATCGACATACTCAATAGTTGTCTAAATCTTTTAATTTTCAAGTTAATAGTTTAAATCGTTTGTAAAGTCAGTTTGTCTATATATTATTTTCTTGATATACTTTACTCGTTCATATATATCATTGAACATATGTCTGTATGTATATTATATATATATATATAAATGTATGGGCAAAGATTTATATGAATATTTTGGTAAAGTACAACTTTGTTGTTTTCATTTATTTTCTTTCTGACATAATATTTTTAATTTATTTATATATATAATAATATATATATTAATTATATATATATATACTATATATAGTATATATATATATATATATATATATATATATATATATTATATATATATATATATATATACTTGTTAGTTAGTGTTTGGTTCTATATATGCGGTGTGTATGTATACGGATATCTATATGACATCCGGCTATATATTCATGGATATATAAAACCTGTAGATAGTTTTCAAGTGTATATATATATATATAAATATAATCGATATAGTTAGTACTGAAGGTTCTATATTTACGGTGCGTATATATACGGATATCTAAATGACATCCGGCTATATATTCATGGAATTATAAAACCTAGTTTGTAAGACCAGTACATTTTCATTTATTTTTTTTTATTAAAATATTTCTAAAATTATGGAAGTATAAAAACTATTTGAAGATCAGTTCGTTATTTCATGTTTGGTAATTACAATACTTTTAAAATTTTCCCAAAGGTTTTCTTATCAATATTTCCAAACGTGTTTCTCTTTCATTTATTTAAGTATTCATTAGCTATTGATTCAGTCTTAACAGGCTTTGGTTTTAGTGTCTACGAGATTGAGATCACATTGAAGTTCATTTCATTGATAAGAAAAGTAACTAAATCTGAATTGTTTATATAAGATAACAGAACTTCGGTCAAACCGTTTTACTTGAAGAGTCTTCAACGAGAGATAAGTCGGTGAGTTTAAATATAGTTTTGTTCTGCAACATTGCACAGGCCGGTAGCTCACTTAATAGAAGACTTGGATACTGTTATGATATAGGTTTGAGAATATAATATTGGTGTTAGATGATTGGACTGTCACGGGGGCCTGGCCATTGGGATTTGTTTACAGCTCGAAGAGTAAGTTTATGACAAATAATTTATGATCTTTAACCAATCACCCTACATATATATATATATACTTTATATATATATCTTATATAATATATATTATATATATTTTAATCATATATATAATATATATATATATATATATATATATTAGCTATATAATATATATCTATATATGATATATATATATATAATATTATATATATAATATATAAATATATAATAGTATATATATATATATATAATTTATTTGGATAAAAGGGTCCGTAGCTCAGTGGTAGAGCATTCGGCAAACAAAACGATGGTCCCAGGTTCGCAACTGGTCGGATGGGAGAATGTGAGCTATTTTCTTCTTATGCTTGTCTTCGTCCTGCTTGGACACTAATTGAGTACACCCCCTCCTTGATTAGGGCTTTGCCCTTGAGTGGTGGTTTTTATCTCTGTTATAAAAAATCTGTTATCAAAATAAAAAGGGATGTAAATAAAGAATTGAAGAAAACTTTTATCAAATATATCCTATAATTTATTCATATGTTACCGAAGATTGAATTACTTGTCAGCTAATAATTAAGGAGATCAACTCGCAGTAAATATTTCCTGTTTAATCCCTCGTGACATACCCCCAAATTCTTCTGATAACCGGCCAATTAAAAATAATAAGAGCGGTGATAATTAAAAAGTAAAAAATACTTAACCAAGGTGAAAGTTTTTTTAATTGTATGATTAAAAATCAAGGCTTAAGAAGGTACTGCTCCAGCTAACAGTGTAAGTGTATAACGTAAAGAAATTGTTTATAAAATGTTGTTATCCACTGAAAACAAAGAGTGCTTTCAAAAATAATATCACTGCGCATTAAAAAGGCAATACTGAAGAAGAAGCATATAACTTGGGTTGTTAAGGGAAAAATTTACATCAAATACCACCTCAAAGGCAGCTGCCCAATTTTCCCCTTCATCTCAAAAATCTAGTAAATAGTGGGATAAAAAAATCCAACTCAGAGGAGGAAAAAAGTCTGGTGCTGTGCTCGCAAGATGCTCAACAGTTACCAAAAATTATCATTCCCCCAGTTTCCCCCAAGCTCATGGCTACTCCATCAAGCAAGGTTTTCTTTAATAATTTTATTAAAACTACTGTTTGCTTCAGATTGTAATTAGTTTTAAGTAAGAATGATTAATACATTGGAATTCCGATACATAATAATATTATAGATGATAATAATTTAGGGGATTTACTTGGACGAAATAGCTTAAGAACGAGACTGTAATGGAAAATACATTTTCCCAAATATTTCAAGTCAAAGGCTACGTACACATGATGGCGTTGCAACGCGCGCTAAGCACGTTCCAACGCGCGCTGTCTATCACGGCATACTAATATGGTGACATCTTCCAAATAGAAGAACTCGGGCACCCTGCCTAGCGCGCGCTTTCACCGGAACCTTCGAGAGCGCGCCTGCAGCGCGCGTTGAGACAGCTCGCGCTGCATGTGTACGCCGTCTGTAGTTATCATATAGTTTGCCGTGATAGACAGGTGGCGTTGGAACGCGCGTTGCTTAGCGCGCGTTGCAACGCCATCATGTGTACGTAGCCTTTAAAGGGAACTTATTCACGACGCTGAGAGTTGACGTATAACATCTGATTCTTACTCACCCCCCCCCCAAAAAAAAAAAAAAAAGTGGAGGAGCAGGAGGTTAAAATTTTTAATATAAGAAACGGAAGTCTTTGTAAAGCTAAATGTTTTTAAGATTAAAATTGCGAGATGGATTATTTTTTGCAAAATGGCAACTGGAGAGTTGACAGTGAATTAGGTAATAAAAATTCCTTCAAAAGAAAGAAATTATATTAGATATAAGTGATGAAAATTTATATTTGTAAAAAATTTAAGTCCAGGAAGAAAATCCATGGTTCTAAATTCTTTTTGTTAAATTTAGTGTTTTATTTGTTAATTTTAATAATTAGTTCATGAAAGTTCCTCTGACTGAGAATGTAAGAAATGTAAATCCATAATTATATATTAAATACTTTTTTGCATATAATTTTTATTTTTAATGTTTCTGTAGGAAAGTCTATGCTGTTATTGTTATAATATTTTAAAATTCCCGAAATACTTCTCTCGAGCGAAAATAAAAGCACCTAAGATTATCGTAAATAGCGAAAAGAAAAAAAATTCCTTTGATTTACAATGTAAAGTGGGAGGAACTAATACTACATACTAAACAAATGTCTGACGTCATAAGAACAGAAGCAACTATAAAGAAAAAAAGTTGAAGGATTTGTTTATATAGAGAAATAAATTCTACGGAGCAATCTAACCAACTTTTAAAAATTGTAAAATAAATTTTGTTAAAAAAAAAAAAAAATTTAAATTTAAGGAAAAAACAAGAAAATATTACTTTCTTCTATATAATAAGTGAATAATTGAAAATTTTGCAAGAAGATTGCCTGTTCTTCCCTGCTCGGAAATTACCAAATGTACTGATTGCAATACTATAAAATAATGGCTTTAAAATCTAATTATGCATTGTAAAGCTGGAACTCATTAGTGAAGCAAAAGCTGTTATAAGAAAGCTTGTACTCAATAGCCTCTAAGAAGGTTGTTTATATTATGTAAACTAAATTTTCCCACGTGTAAGAACTGGTACATGACTTTATTTTTTTTATTATTTAAAAATTAAACTAACCAATCAGAATATAGTTTCTTAAACCGGCAAGGGCTCTCGGCAAAAGTCTGGAAAAGGAACGGGAGTCTAAACTCCACCTTTGACTGAGAAGGCTGGGCACGGAACATGTTCTTCGAGAATTACATAAATTAAATATGATATAAAGCATATTGTCATTTTCATATTAAGAGTGAGCTCAATAATCAAAGTTGAGAAGAATTTGATTTCGGTCATACCTTCCTGTATACACTCGCATACAAATGACCATAATATGGTAAATATTATATAATAAATGCCACATTAAGTGATCTTTTGTAAAGTTTCTTATTAAAGAAATAAATTGATCCGGAATGATAAAAATAAATACAACTAAAAGAGCGGTGATTAAAATCTAGTAGAGACATGAGGCAAATAGCTTCCCGCCTGAAAACTATTCAAAAAAACATATCTAATTAATAGAATCAAATAAGAAAAATTATTTGTTATTTGTTATATAGATATTTCCAATTTGATTATATATATATATTATTATACTATAGTAGTATATATTATAATATTATTATAGTATATATATACTATTATATTTTATATAGTTATATCTATATATATATATTATTATACTATTATATGATATATTATTATTTATTCTATATAAATAAATATATATCATTCTATATCTATTTATATATACTTATTTCTTTCTATTACTATTATATATATATATATTGTTTTCTAGTTTGGAGGATTCATATGTCAACATTCATCACCAATTTAGATCTTGCCATTTATGTCAAGGTTCTTTATCTTAATGAACTCATTATTCTTTCTATATACACACTATTGCTTTTTATAGTACTCACTTTGGCTATTATACCCCATTAATGGCCTCCCTTTTCTTTTCCCACTCACTTTCTAATTGAGCACGACTACTATGTTAATATCTTTTCTCTACCTGTATAGAATTAATATAAGGGATTGCACCATTAATACTATTTGATATTATGTATCAGCCATAATATTCTAGTTTATCATCACTATTCCCCTTGTTTCTTTGCTTTTCATTAATATTAATATGTACCTCTCTTCCAGGTAGGGGAAATTCTTGATTATTCACTCGTTCTGCACTCACAGAACAAGTGGTACAGATCAGGCTAGTCAGCTATGCACTATCAAACTACTCACTTATAGGGAGTATATGTACTTTTTACTCCTACTATTATATATCTAATATTATTCATATCTATACTATATTATATATTCTATATTATCATATACTTATCTCTATCTCTATTTTTATATAATTTATTCTTACTAACATTATCATCTAATATCTATCTATTACATTAACTCTTATCATTCTTCTATATATCTTAATATCTATACTATTTCTCGTTTATCTAATAGTTTCTTTTATTCATACTTAATCTATATCTAATATAATAACGTATCGTAACGAGTATAAGGGAGACCAAGGAGAAGAATACTTTCCTATCGAGCAATTAGGTCTCGTTTAATCGCTTGGAATATGAGCCCATTGATTTAACTGATAAGAGAGACAATAGCTGAGGTGGTATGGCCATGTCCGCAGAAATCGAACGTTCAGGAGAGATTATTCCTTAAGCGAATTTATAATGGCTTTTGGACAGCCGAATGGCAAGTACAGACCTTTGCAATTGGGAGCCTTAGTAAAAGGAATCGACGATGAAGGTGCGTTGCTCCATCAACTTGCGTTCGCTCAGGACAGATGACTGCCGAGGTGGAAGAAGAAGGACTTCTAGATCCAGCACTTAATCCGCAATTTGGATTGGCCCGTTCTAATGCAAGGGACATATCAGTGCCTGCCCTAATCTCCCACGGCTTGGTGAATCAAATAATTGGTTTATTAATATGATATTAATCTTATATATATTACTACTATATATTATAATATATATATTATATATCATTACTATATATATATATATATTACTCTAATATATTATATATTATATTTCTATTAACTATATATATTATTATATAATATCTTATATATATACTATTATTAATATCTCTATAATATATTATTATTATTCTATTTATATTATTTACCTTATATTATTACTCACTATACTTTATCCTATTATCCTAGATATTTATACTCATACTATATATCCTATTGCCCTGTTATATTATTATCATATTATATATTTATATTATATTATTAATTATATTAACGGAAGTTTTACTCTATTTACTTCTATATATATTTACTTTACTTTCCTTATTATACTAAATTTCTGGCTCTTTAGTTCAGGACTCGGCTTATTTTTGTACTTTTTTTTTTTTCTTTCTTCCTTTTCTTCTTGTATGGACTTTAATTTATCTACTTGTATTTCAATTATGCATGATAGAGACTCACCCTACTTATATCCTTTTATATTTATTAATACTCTTTTTCTTTTCCTCTTCTTTACCTTGATCTATTCTACCATATCATTCATTTATACCTATTTATGTACTCATTTATTATACCTTATTTATTTCACTATTGCTTCTATTATATTATACACTTATTTATTATATCCCCTTTACTATATTAATTATGTATAGTTTTATATATGGTTTATTTTACCCCTTTTCCTTTCCCCTTCATTATAAATATTTATCCCCACTTTAATATACTATTATAGTGCTACCTATTATGTATATACCTTACTAATAATATACATATTTGACTGCATTCTTTATAACTGCCACTATATTTTTCTTAATATCATAATGTAACTCTTAATATATATATATAATATATCTATCTATATTATATTATCTATTATATATCATACCTTAAATATCTATTTTCAATTTACAAATAAACTATAATTATATCTATCTATATATATACCTATATAATCTATTTGTACATATACTATTATTATCATCACACATGAGCTTGTTCAATCATAATGGGACGGTAAAGAAGAATATTTGCAGGTAAAGTTTGAATGTCATTTCTTATTTCAATTTGGAAAATTTATTTTTGGACAACAAAAAATGTCGCTACACTTTCATCGTTTGGGGTTTTTCACGTTGTTACTTCCATAAATAAATCTGTTAACACCATCATATCAAAAAATTTGCGCAAGCTTTTCATTTTGTCTAATCTTATGACCGACAATGTTGTTGTCATAAATTGTTGCAATGTTGTTTAATAATTTGCCTTATAATCCTTCAGCCATTCCAATTGTCTACATATTCTCAATTGCCGAAATTCATCTCCGTCCTACTACAGTTTCGTTTCAGAGGAACGCGTATAATTTCTCATGGAAAATCGTGAATGTCGTTTCGACAAAAGAAACAACTTGTGATATTCTTCGAATTATAGTTAGCATTTCACTAATAGTCTGCTTACTGCCTTGTTTCTTAAAAACATTGAATACTAGTCATTTATCTGAAGTTTGCAGATAACTGACCTCATTGATGCTTTAGCTTGAAGGAACGAAATTTAATACTGATTATCGGTTTATATTTTTATATATATTCTACTTCTCATCTATCACCTATTCTATTACTATCTATTATATACTTCATATATTATATTATCTACTATTCTATTTACATTATATATCCCTATCTCTATATATATATATCATCGATATTATTCGATATATATATATATATATTTATATTCCTTATATATTTATATATAATATATTCTTATATATATATTTATATAATATACTATACTATATTCTATAATATTCTTTATTATCCAATATATGGTATATATAATATATACTATCTTACTATTTCTTTATTATTATAATATATACCTATATATCTATATTCTATCTTATATTATATATATACTTATCTACTATATAATATTATATATATATATTCTACTATCAAACCTAATCATTTATATATATATATATTATTCGTAATATATATATATACTATATTAATTATATTATATATATATATATCTCTATATAACTATTCATATATATTATATATATATAATAATATAATATTTATATATATATATAAATATTATTCTATATACTTACATATAGTTCTATATACCTTTATATATAATCTCCTTCTATGTATATTATATTATTATATATTATATATATATACTATTATATAACTTAACTATATTTATATTGTAAATAAATCATTATACTATATATATAATTATATCACTATTATATCTACTTACCCCTAATACCGCTCTTATTTTACCTATATATACTCTTATTACTACCACTACGCTTCCCTACTTTCACCCTACTACATATTTATATTACTTTATTACCCTATCTATATCCACTCGGTTGAGCTTTTTACGCTTGCTTGAACACTCGAACTGCTGCCTTCCGTGTCTTTGTTGCTTTTTATTTCTTTCTCTCAAGTACAATAATGTTCAAGATACATCTCGCCAACGTTTTCGTTTATACCTTTATTAACTCTAATGATGTTCCGTGCCTCTATGTTTCTTATATATCAAGCGGATTGTCCCTCCTCCAGCCTCTAAGCAGGGCTTCGCGGACCGAGCCGGGACCGGAGCCGTGGAGCAGGAGTCACGGACGACCTGGAGGCGAAACTTTTTTAGCGGCTGGAGCCGGCAGCCTGGACCGTCGGAGGCGAAATCCTTTGGGCGCTGCCTCGCGACGCCCGTGATGTCGCGACACGCCGAATTATTGCTTTCGAGGGACTTGGAGCACTGACGCCGGACGGAGTCCGAGCCGCAATAAAATTAGACTACTCGGGCTCCCGCGTCCTCTGTACATATCTGACAGTAATTCTCATTTTATTTTATCTCAACTAACTTTATCATTATATTCTTATATATATTTATATATCTATATTCATATATATATTATACTCACTTATTTTAATACTATACCTTATTCCCCTAATTTACTTCTTATAGTAATTATATACTTATTAAAACTTATATGAATACATATATTACTATTATATATTATTATCACTATATTTATCTATTATATTATACTATAAATTATATGTCTATATATAATATTACTATTATATATTATATATATTACTTATATTATATATTTTACTATATTATATCATACTATATATTATATATATCTCTACTCATATATACATATATAGTTATATTAATTATATAATATCTATATTATATATATACTATATATAAATATTCATATATATCTATTATATCTTATATCTATATTATTATATATTTACTATCTATATTTATATTTTTACTACCTATATATATATATATATATATATTATATCATGCCCTATATTCCCTTCTTAATACCATATTTAATATGAGATAGATCACCTCCATTCCTTGATAGTTTATATAGTCTCTTGGGCATTGAGTTTAAAAGGCTTTTTTTTCTCGATTAAAGCGGACTATTTTATAATTTTATTATATATATCATCCTCACCATATCAATACAATACTATTATATATCTCATATATACTATACCTATACTCTAATACTAATTAATCAGCTATATATTATTATGTACTATATATAACTACTATACATCTATTATTCTCCACTATTGTACTCCCTTATTATCTATCTTCTAACCTATTATATATATATACTTCCACTCCATGATTCATTATTATATATACACCGTACTTACTTTACTATACTCACTCACTTATATATTCTATACTACGTCCCTACTCATACTATTCTATATCTCTACCTCTCACTCAATCCTCAATATACTATACTATACCTATCTACTTATACCCCCTCTATATATTCTCACCTTATATATCTTATCATATTACTCACTACTATATACTAACCACCCCATTATCACTTATACTTATTATCTCCACTATACGTACATCCCTTACTACTATACTTGTCTACTCACTGATACATACTCTTATAGCTATATACACACTCTACCTCATATTCTATACACTATCATTATATATATCTCGCTACTTCATATACCTACTATATATCACCTCTATCTACTACTCATAACTATTTCTTCTTCTCTCGAAGATATCCCATCTGTTTATTTACTTTGTTAAACAACTTAAAAAGCGTTTACCTACATTCTCTATAGGTACATCTCAACATCTAATAGTTTATTAGCGCTTTAGCAAGCAATCAGTCACTAAACCTCTAACATCGACAAGAACCTCCTCACACGTAATTCGTTATATATTCTACTCTATTCTCATCTGATGAATAAATAGTATTCTACATTTTTCAATCTATTGATAACTATGTTGTAGCTCCCCACAGTTAATGGAAACAGTAGTTCGTATCCACTGATTTAAAAGAGTTTACACACACCCCACCATGTTTACTTCACACATCCTGGGGGCCTATCCAATCACTTACTACGTCGATTCTTTACATTAATGCGCCACATTTAAATTAAGCTCCACTCATCCATTAACATTGCTCCGGCATGATTTGTTAACACCACAGTGACTAAGGTGAAGTATAAAGCCTGTTCAGCGATTGAGAGCCTTATTTTCTTTCAAACAACTTCCTCCACACTAAAGTGGATACTTCTTTTCATTCTTTTGTTCATATATAACTCTAATCCTTCTGTCTCACTGTCAAATCTAACAAACTCTTCCATTTAGGATTTTTCGCGCCCAAGAACAGGATTTAAAAGCACCATTGTGGAGACTAAGCACTTCGAACTGGAAGTTTCCTTTAGACCCGGGAACAATATTCGAAATTACACAATTTCTAGAAGAAGCGGCTTAATGTCAATAAAATACAACTTAGACTTGTTTAAAGGGACGCTTTCTGCATTTAAAAATGGATGCTCTGCCACAAGGGCAACTAAGAATTATCTTTGCTATTAATAATTTACCTATGTGGGTATATACACCAACAATATTAACAATACTGTTTACGCGTAAGTTAGATGAACTCTCCAAATCGTTCAAACATTTAGCTATTATATATTTCCGAGAACTTGTTATTGACTGTTTTTCAAAAGAATTCGATATATAATAAGAGGACAAGCTTCTACGCGCTTTAGTTCGGCATCTAGCTCCTATCAAACATTTGATCATGTACGACCCACTTGATAAAATTCAAACATTTAAGGATCAATGAGTAATCGATGTACCACAGAAGCTGGTATAATGTGATATTGCATTTTATTGAATGTCAACAACACGCCCACACGAAACACTAGTTGTTCTCCACCACAGAATGATAGCTTGCATCAAACCTATGCTAATATACTATGCTTCCTGATGAAAATTTAAAATCTCTTTCACACATGATGGTGTTGGAGTTCAATACTTTACTGTCTTAGCAGTCGGCGTCGATCTCGTCTCGCATACCTCATCTCTTGAGCTCTATATCTTCTATAAGCATAGGCCCGACACACACTAGCACCATCATATCGCGATTACTCCAACCATATAATCTGGAGCCGTTCTAGGAGCGTTTACACGACCTGCGAAAAGTTTTCAATCTTAGATCCCAAAGAGACCAAGATGGAGACGTTATTCATCCCTCATGTCTTTAATTGCTTCGTAAAGCTTTTGCATTCTCGCACCTACTATCCATTATAATTATATGCACGCTTACTCCTCAACTTTCTCTCTCCGATAGTTAGTGGGAACAACACCTGAATCCACACTCAAAAAAATATTTAATCAGCAGTAGACTTAACTGCAGAAATTTTTTTTTATAGAGAATAAGGATTTTATCAAATTACATAAATCCAATAGAAAGAAGGAAAGAAATGTTATATACCTGAGGAGGGGATGTCATCACCGAATTGTCGGCCATCTTTGTTGGTTCACAGTTCAGTGTCTTCCTCAGAACTGACGAAAGATCTGATATTAAAAGCTATGGAATATGTTATTCTTAGTATAGTCTAGGACTTAAGATGACAATACATACTATCGAGAAATTCTGGGTTCGGAGTCAGAATTAGTTTCAGCAGTTTATCAGGAAATCCTCCATCTGTGGTATCAATTAGTTATATGAGAGGTAAAATTTGAACAATTTTAGGAGCCAATTCGCAGTTAAAAGCGACGGAAAAAGACAATCCTTCAGTAATATAAGACATTAACACTAAAAAATCTCTAGAAATATTACATAATTTAGATTTCCACAAGGCATATTAGATTCTGAAATAATAAAAATCAAACGGAAATCAAAATTAACAGTTAATTAAAAATTTTTTATTCATACTATCCAAAAATTATTCAAACATGCGGCTTACACAATTACACGCTTTCTCTCCTAGTCAAGTGAATGATGATATCTTATTATTTTCTGCTTTAAAAAAGTAATAAATTGGATTTACTTAATGGAGATTCGATGTAAGTAGAGGTATTTTTTTTGAATTCACGCTCAAGTTTTAATTTTTAAGAAATTATTCGTTTTGGATAATATTTATGGTGCACTTATGCTTATATGGCTAGTTTCAAAAGAAAATCAAGCTACTAATTAAGCGAGGAAGTGAATTAGAAGATAAACGCTTGTACCAATAATTTCATTCGAATATTTTTTTATTAAAATCAAATTTCTTAAACGTTTAGGCAGCTCATTGTTTCAAAGACGAAAAAGATTTAAATTAAATATATACTTAAAAATATTTATTTTTCCGTTTTTAAAAAAAAGATAAATAAAAACCTTCTAGGTAATCATCATTGTATTCATCCTTAGGTTTTCCAGGCAGTTTTATTGTTCGATAGAGGAATTGTATTATATTTAGGATAGGAAAGTTGAATTTATCTCCTTATTTATCTGTATTTACTTAAAAATTCTTATTTACTATATAATTTACTTTTCTACAGATTTTTTCTAATTCTTAGTTTAATAAGATTACCGATGGAAATCATCAAATTATCGGGCCATTAAAATAAATTTTTTACACATTAAGGCTTTAAATTTCGTCATATTTCTACATCTTATTTGTAAATGGAACATAGGTAAATTATAATCTAGAGGTCGGAGCCGGAGCCGGAGCCGGAGCACCTGGTAACAATCTAAAATGCCGGAGCCGGTAAGTCAGTAAGCCAGTCAGCAATTTTAAAAATGCTGGTGGTCGAGAGCCTTTACGGAGTCGGAGCCGGGTAATTTTAAAATGCCGGAGCCGTGAGGCCGGGTAATATTTACATAACTGACTGGAGCCGGAGCTTCGGAGTCGATGCCGGGTAAATTAATTTAAAAATAGCTAATGAGCCGGAGTTACCGGAGCCGGAGTCCATGAGTTCCAGGTATAAAATTTTGAGAATGTCTACCTCCTTGAGAATACTCTGGATAAAAAACACATTTGATATATAATATTACCAGACTGTTATATTCTCGACTCACTGCTGAAACTATTCAAAACGGGAAAA
The DNA here is from genome assembly GCA_015478945.1 of Trachelipus rathkii. Lineage (NCBI taxonomy): Eukaryota > Metazoa > Arthropoda > Malacostraca > Isopoda > Trachelipodidae > Trachelipus > Trachelipus rathkii. The sequence continues at coordinate 22,787 of JABUQX010050760.1, forward strand.
AAAACAACCCTTGGAAAAGGAAAATTTAATATGAGTTTTTGAAAGGTACTCAACGTTATTTACAGTTTGTTCCCATGTTATGCTCTGTTGAATAAATGTTTCTCACTTATAATTTATTCTGAGGTATTTAAATGCGGTGCATGGTTAATGATCCCTCTTATCTGTTAATCTTTAAGTTCATTGATAACCAAATATATTAACGTCGACGTTAACATAGTCAGATTCGGGACTTGCTAGAGTTTTACACGAAATATGTTGTGATTAACTGAACAGGGAACTCCTTTATAGAGAAGAATTAGGAAGAAGGTTTTTCTAGATTTTGGATAGCATAGTTTAAACTGCGGAATTTTTTTTAGAGTTGTTTGTAGATTAACTCCGTGGGTGTTAAATGCCGTCATGGTTGAATTTTTCACTTTCTTTTATCATTTGTTTTTAGCTTCGATATAGTTTTAAAATAATATAAAGTTAAATAACCATAATCCAAATTAACATTTTGTATTGTCCGGTTTTTTATAGAGTTTGTTGATTGTTTTTGTTTTCTAATTATATATTTTTGTTAATACATATAATATGATTAGTTGACAGCAAGTTCTGTTTATTTTATCCTCTTTAATTATTTTTTCCCTTGCAGGCATTTTAGAATCTTTTCTTTGCCATTAATTGAGCTCTTTTAACAATTGAATAATTCTTATATACTTTCTCTTGGGGTGTAGGTAGTTGTAATTACAGGTATATTACATGACCATTATCAGTATTAGCTTGTACATGTATGACCTGTAGAATTAAGATTCCATCTATCTTTAATTTTTGAATTTTAATTTAAAAAGTTAATAATATATTTAGAGATGTTTCACGATTACCACGAATTGGGCGGGTAAAGATTGCATCTGTAGCTAGTGGTTCGCATATAATTCGATAGAATCAGTCTTGTTCCTACTGTGCTCCTAAATATATGTATTGCACGTGTCGTTCATCTAACCTTTGTTTATGCTTAATATTTCAGATAGTTGATTCTTTTGTGTTTGCTAATGTGCTTGTTTTTTCTCCCTCTAAGATTTATTTATTATACTAACTTTATTCATTATTATTATGTATTATTATTATTAATTATTCCATTTTTATTATTATTATTATTGATATTTATCCTATTAATATTTTAGTAGTTAGTTCATGTAGTATTTGTTAATTATGTATTAGTCGTTGTTAGTTAGTATTTTTGTTAGTCCACGTAGGTGGTAGTAGCCTAGTAGTGTGCTCTTATGTTAGTAGTACACGTAGTATAATTGAAATGTCACTTGTTAATCCTTCTTTTTTTTCACCTGCACAATGTCCGCAACCGCGCAACTTTTTGCAACTCGCACCGCGGCTTGTTGGATTTCAAATTCATAGAACCTGCTAATAACGCTCGTTTCCTTTTCGTATTAGAATCTTTATGATTCTGTCAATATATGTTTTACAGCCACTGGCGGTTTCATCGCATTACGTTTTCACCCATCTTTCCATTTATCTCATTTTATATTAATAATTTTATTTACATAACTATTACTGACTTTATTAAATATATCTTTTACCTTTTTATTCCTTTGTTACTATTTTCTATATATTTGCCATTATTATTATTAATTATGCTTTTTAACTATATATATATATTATATATATAACTATATTATAACTTTAGCCTTTATTATCACCTCTATTTCCACCTTTATTCTCATTTTTATACCTATATTTATTATATCACTACTCATTCTAGCTTTTACCTACCTATATATATGACTATATACCTACTACTTCTTTACCTAACCTTACTATGTATTATTTATCATCATTCCTTTTCCTCTGTGACTATTAGCATCACTATTACTATTATTTTCACACTCTTATATAGTATATATATATATACTCATATATATAGTAAATATATATATACTACTATTATTTCATCTCTATTATATAACCTTATGTTCCCATATATAATATCACTACTACTTAGACTCTTAGCTATTTCTATACTGATCTACTATTTCTACACCCTCATCATCTTATCACTATTCATATACTTACTTTAACATCATATATACCTTTTCTTATTTATATATACCTACTACTTATTTTCTATACTCTACTCTTGGGCTTATTACTATACTTATATTAGCTTATTCTCTTTTTACATACACTTGCTTATAATATATATATATACCTTCTTTTAAAATTATTGGTTTTACTACTGCTACATTATTACTCTATACTTTCCCCAAACTTGCATAGGTTATATTCCTAACTGCATATATACAGTATTTTTTCCTTATATTGGCTTTATTATACTTATTGCTTTCCCTCTTCTTATTATATATACCCTTAGCTTATTATTCCTACTTTCTTTTCCACTCTTGTTATTATCCCATATATCTCATTGATATTATTCCCTATACTACTGTTTCCCCTATCCTTATTATACATATTTCATGACTTTATCCCTCTGCTTATTACATGATCGCTTTCACTAATAACTCATACTTAGTTTATTCCCCCTCTGCTATTACCCTGCTTTATTATCCTTTACTATGACTATTTACTACCCTCATATATAAGAAGCTTTGTTCACTGACTTAGTCGGACGTTAAACAAATTAACTACTTCTGTCAGACGTAATGTTTGCATAGTCTCGCTCTTTCATCTATCTCTATTTGTGAACATATTATACAATGCGGAGCATATAACAAATAAAATATTTATGATTAATTCTTATTTTAAATCACAAAGTAAGTTGGTTGAAAATTTGTTAAATAATACATAGAAGACGCGCTAATGTGTTCATCTTCTTGAGTTTTAATTTATCGAACGTAAAGATGGTTCTGAGTATTATGAGATTCGTTTGCCACATTGATTTAATAATTTTGCTATATCTCAGCCATTGCACTTGTTATCCATTCTCAATTGTGAGAAATCTTTCGTCTATACTTTCATCGATTCCAGAGAGTGGCCGACACACATCTTGGAAATCGTCCGAATCTCGTTGAAAAAAGACAACTTTGGATTACAACTCGCAAATGAACTCACTTCAAGAACTGACTTCGAATTCGAGACCTGCTATATACATCATGAACAATTTAGCTCACTTACTTTTGTGGCAAGCACAAATAATCTGTTACTCCTCTTCATCCTTCTATGCGTTCGAGGACGTATTTAAACTACTCGACTTCACTCGCTTCTTTTCTAATACTTTATAGTACTTCCTCCTATTCTACCTATATCACTTCACGACTTTTTATCACCCATACGATACCTTATATCATATATCTCTATAATCACTCATGTTCCACACCCTATCAACCTTACCTATTTCATAGTCCCTCTCATATCAATACTCATATATCCTCCTCTCACTATTCACTGCTTTAACTATATAAGCTTATATTAAAGTACTCACTATACTCATTTACTACCACCTTATTTTTACTCCATTACTTATATTCCACCTTGGCTTATATTACTATATACTTTATTTATCTACTAATAGTTATTATGGCTTTTTTCCATCAGCTATACTTTTACTTTATATGTGCTTCCCTACGCTCAGCCATCCTACATATACTAATTACTCCACGTCCTACCTCACCTGTAGATACTACTCACTTTTTCTCCACTATGATTACTATATATTAACTATTATTATAATATTATATATATCTACTATTCTATACTATACTATATATAATTTTATACTATACTATAATATATTAATTCATATACTTATATATTATTAAATATATATACAAAATATATACTATTATATTAATATCTATATATATATATATATATCTAATATATCATATCAATATAATGATCCTAATTCTACTCACTATATTAAATACTATATTATATAAATATATATATATACATATATATATATCTATATATATATACACACATATATATCACACACACATATAAAAAAAATCATATATATCTATATATACATATATTTATATATTCTATCTCAATTATATATATATATTTATTACAATATATTATAATATCACGGTGAGCTTTATTTAAGCTGATAATTGAACTCGAAATGCGTGTGTCTTCTGTGTCTTTTTTTTCTTTCTTTCTTCTATGGTAAAAATATTAAGGTAATCGGACATTTTTCCGTTTCATATCTCTTTTAATATTTAATGATGTCCGGTCTATGTTTTCTTATAAGAAGCACAAAAAAAAGCACAAAAAATTTAAGATTAACAAAATTCCCCTCTATTTTTAATTCAAATTTTCAAAGTAATTTACTATTTTCATTTAATTGCGTCCTCCAATTTTTATTGTTCTTCCTGCATATGGTGTATGTATCTCTTCTTATTTGGATTTAGTATTTGAAGCTGCAACATTAATTCGCTTAGCCCGAAGTGTATTTCCCGTTTACGTAATAACAATTTGTAAGAGGGCGTTACATATTCCACTCTCATCTGTAATTAGGAATTGGTTACACGTCGACTTTGGTTACATTACTTAGCCAGTCAGATGGTACATTCACGAGACAATAATGCAAGAAAGAATAATTTTAGATGGCTGATAATTAGCTCTAATAATTAGATTGAATTTACATTATTTTTTTTTTATATATTTTTTTTTTTCATTTATTTAAAAGTATCCCACCCTTACACGGCATAAGCCCTATTCCTCAGGAGGGGACACTTCTCTAGGAGGTAATTTCCTA
>JABUQX010050760.1:32500-35000 GCA_015478945.1 Trachelipus rathkii
CAACTTTGCATGTCAATAGTCTGTCCAGGGGTGACATTTACATTATTCTTTTTTTAATACATCCTATCTTTTTTACATCATTGCGTTATTTTGCTAGCATTTCCTTCGCACAACTATTTCGCTCTGCGATCATTTTACCTTTCTTTCTGTTCAGACTTCTTGACTAAGGTGTTGACCAGCGATGACCATGCTGGGATCTTTATTTTTTTACCACATCCTTAGATGTGACAACCTCTTATCACACCTCCTGATGCTTAGCGTTTTACATATCACTTGGACTTGAGTATCACGGTAGAAATCACCTGGGCTCAGTAGATACACTTGTGAAGTTCGAGTGTTAGACAGCCACATGCATTTGCTCAACACTGTGTTCGGGGTCGCTAAACTATTATATTTTTACCTTTCTTTCTGTTCAGATTCTTTCTAATTATTTCTCGACTCCCTCCCAATAATCCATTCTTAATACGCTGGTATAAATAATAGCTTTTCCATAATCACTCACACCTCTTTTTCTCCACTTTGATAACAAGAGACAAAATATTAGACTAAAATGATTTAAGGGTACCCTGTATACTTTTATATTTCTTACTCTCACAATACTTATTTATAATTCGCTGGACAACTTAGAACTTCATGAGACTTTTGTCATTTCTCAGCCTCTTGGTCCTCTATCTATCAACTGTGATGTTTCGCTGGGTTCTGCTCAATTCTCAATTCTTTTTTTTTTCAACTTTCACAAATGACGTTCTCTCTGTCACTTCATTAACTCGCTACTTTTATATCTACGAATACACCCTTCATTATTTCTTTCCCTCTGAAAGTAGTGCAAATGGCTGATACTAGAAGTGGGCATTGAAACAAATGATCCATGACCTATATCGAATTTTTTATTTTTTTTAGAGAAAACATGGTTATTTTTAACGCCTCAAGTGCTTATTATCTTCATGTAAATATTTATTCTACATAATTTTCCAATCAACTAAAAAAAAATCTTCAAAACCTCACATATCAAACTTTTTTTTCTGTTCTTAATATTCTTGGTATGTTTATCTTTTGATATTTTCTGGATGAATCACATTGTTTATCTCATCAAACAAACTTCCAATGGATTGCTTGTTTTGAAGAACCTTGAAATTTTTTTCGCAGTTACTTATTCTGAATGTAGGTAAGCGTCATATAGCTGGGGTGATTTCACTCATACAGCTTTTCTTAACAGGGTGGAGTGGAAGGTTTTCGTCTTATTAGTTATTCCGCTCACGCAAACTCTCTCTCTCTCTCTCTCTCTCTCTCTCTCTCTCTCTAATTCTTGTTTGATGGCATACTTTGGCTGATGATTGGTTGTAAGCGATGACGGAATGATCTTTCAAGCTGAATTTTTTTAAAAAAGCAACATTTAGTCAGGGTAATAGTATGTATAATAATAATAATAATAATAATAATAATAATAATAATAATAATAATAATAATAATAATAATAATAATAATAATAATAATAATAATAATAATAATAATAATAATGATAATAATAATAATAATAATAATAATAATAATAATAATAATAATAATAATAATAATAATAATAATAATAATAAAAATATAATAATAATAATAAAAATAATAATAATAATAATAATAATAATAATAATAATAATAATAATAATAATAATAATAATAATAATAATAATAATAATAATAATAATAATAATAATAATAATAATAATAATGTATATATCAACTAAACGACACTCATTCGCTTACGAAAAAATTTTCTCTGAATATTTCTGATTTACAGAGACAAAACGCGTCAGGGAATCACTGTAAATACGTCTTCTACTTCTGTTGTAAAAAAAATTGATAATTTAAATTCTTTTAAAATTTAAAAAAAATATCCTTTTGAGATTTTTTTTTGATTTTTTGATTTTTTTATTTTTTTGAAGGGGGGAGGTGGAGTTTGTCAATAATATTTATTTTACATTTAAAACTTGATTTTTTATTATCTTTTTACTTACATGCTAATCTGACTTTGTCTACTGCATACACTGAAGCAGCCCTTGGCTTCTTTGTGACTAGGGCAAGTTCTCCGAAATAGCCTCCAACGTTAACTCTTGATATCTGAAAAATAGGAACTAATTTAGACCTTCTCTGACACAAAAATTATTCTTAATATAATATTTGGTGATTAATCAATTACCAACATTGGGCGACAATGTTATCTAGACACCTTTAGGGAAAGGGCAAGCAAATTAGCTTATATTTTCCACCATTTTATTTACATATTTACATAAATTAAAATTTTAATATTTCACTGTACACGTTAATTTTTTTTCTCTTTATACATAATTATAATAAAGCATTTCCCAGTTATTTTATTCTACAATGAATAAAAAGGACGCCCAAACCAAAGCGAACACGAACGTAAGCGCGAGAGAGCGCGAACGCGGGAGAACGCGAACGCGAGCGCGGAGAGAACACGAACTGTTGCAGAACTAGTTAGCACACA
>JABUQX010050760.1:40000-42500 GCA_015478945.1 Trachelipus rathkii
AAGTATGGGGTGAGAAAATTTGAAAATTGGCTCTACAAAACTACCTGCAAGGATATCAGAGAAAATATTACAGAGAGAAGGATAGATACCGAAAGAGGAAAGTATGGAAACGAAAGCTTTTTTTTTTGTGCCAGACTCTGTCAAATGTTTTCGATTTATCTAGCGACATAGCAAAAGATTCCCTGAAACAACACAAGCAAAGGAACAAGGAAAGAAGTGGCAGGGTTTCTTGCAAATCATATTGGTGATCAGAGATAAGATAAGAAGATTTAAGGTGTTTATAAATCTTTTTTTTTTTTTTATTTAAAGTTCACACCTCACGGGCATAGCCCTATTCAAGGAGGGCTTTAAAATATTCTACCTAGTGATCAGAGAAAAGATTAGAAGATTTAAGGTGTTTCCATATTTATATGTTCTGTTAATAAGAAAAGATTCAAAAATCTTGAGGTTAAATCGATGAACGATATATAGAGTGGGTTGAGAGTGGTTACCCTTTTTCGGCACAGTTTGAATGAGGGGCGCTTCCAGCAGGAGGGGAAGATTAAAGTGAAAGACATAGACTAAGCAATTTACAAAGGAAATTTTCAATCTCAAAAGCACAAGTTTTAAGAACCGCAGCAGAGATACCGTCAGCAGAACTATATAGATAAAAGATTGAAGAGATAGAAGAAATAACATTATTAGAAAAATTAGTGGAAGATAAATGAGCTGTTGGGGGGTGGAGCAGGAGGAATAGCTCCGGAATTGTCTAAGTTGAAATTAAAGGCAAAGGTTTGAGCTAAGATTTCAGCTTTAGCAGAAGGCAAAACGGCAATTGTTCCGTCCGAAGATTCTAACGGAGAGATTGAGGAAGAAACAAAGTTAAAGTTAACATTTTTTGCAATGTTCCAGAGAGATGATTACATTTTCTACCTTGAAAAAGAGCTTCTGGTGGTGCGGAAAATGGATTTAGCACGATTCATGGGTGAAAAATAAGTTACTATGAATTTCTTAGCTTGGAGTGGACGGTTATTCCAAACGGCAGCGTCCCTTTGACGAATCACGAGCATGAGCACGAGCACGAGCACAGTTAAACCAAAGGTGCTAGTTTTAATTGAATGAAAAGAATAAGGCATGTCCACCTCCATCTCAGAAAATATGAGAACGGCTATGCGTTCTGTACACTACAGGGGAGAGGACCTCTTACAATAAAGCAGAAATCATCAAAGAGAAATGAAATCATGAATGATGATTTGAGAAAGAGAAGAAGACTAGAGAAATTCTACATTTTGGTTTAAGTAATAGAAGAATTTGGGATAGTCAGTTGAGTTATAAACCAAATAAACCAAACAGATAAATTTAGTAGCAGATTGAGAGAGCCTAAGTCACAAGGCTGAAAATTACGAAAACCTCAAATAAGAGACATGAGAACAAACGACACCAATAATCACATAAGCACAACAAAATCTTTTGCCTGAAAAGTGAGGGTAGAGACAACAAGGGGTCACAAAGTTGGGCATCCTATCAGAAAGGTCAAACGCGTGAGGTTTGGTTAAAGAATAGGAGGCGAGGTTTAGAGGAAAGAAAAGATGGTTCAATAAAGTGGAAATTAGAATAAAAACCTCGAATATTGTAAAAACTAGTGAAGAAAAAAGGTAGTGCACCAGAACTACCAAAACTACCAGACAATAACTTTGCCTCACCAACTTTATGATCTTTATGACCGGAGTCAGTCAATCCCAAGTGTTGATGAGGGGGAGGGGTGAATTAGGGGCTGTTTTTTAAGCGGGCTCCCTTGACTTCTCAGAGGTTATGTTAAATTCCACAGTTTAACACAATTGTAAAAACAGGGATGTATTGTGTAACAGTGTATGTGGTAAGTGAAAAAAGTATTTACTGGTCAAACACATTGGCACTCCTGTAAAGGAAGGATGTGAAGATTAAGTGTGAAACCCGTAGAGCAATGCTAAGTTTCCTAACACCATAGACCCACAAAGGGAGTAGTCTCATCGTTTATATATATATATATATATATAATATATATATATATATATAATATATATATATATATATATATATTATATATATATATATATTATATTAGTATTATATATATATATATTTATATGCGTGTGTGTGTGTGTGTTAAAAATTGACCTTCCAATCTAATTGATAAGTAAAACAAAAGCATTAATTAGATGGAGATTTCTTTGAAGAAAATGTTTTTTCTTTTCTTTTATTTTAAATTATTTAAATTAAGGGTTCTCTGAAAGTAAGGTTTCATGTTCCTGCAGTTAGGAGAAATATTTAAAAAATAGAAAAAATTAAAAATTTGTTATTTTTATATGTTATTGTTATTAGGTAATGTATCTATATATGTATTTATATACCAAGTTATATTTCCGATGGGACTAACAATTTTTATAAAATGTCTTCATGCATTTCACAAATTTCTTAAAATGAAATGACAAATATCGACATGATATCTCATATGGTTAATCGAGGCGAAGAAGTACACGTG
>JABUQX010050760.1:52500-69553 GCA_015478945.1 Trachelipus rathkii
TGAATAACAAGGACAGGAACATTTTCAGTAATGCAAATGTAACTACAAGCAATGGTATGTCTCAGAAATTTGAACAATTGAATGAAACTAGTCAACTCATTAAAACTTCAAGAACTCAAGTCAATATACAATTACATTCATAAGAATTCTTTTTTTTTCACACTAAAATATACTATCCCCATGGAGTTGATTATTTAATCCGTGTGACCGCTTCTTGTGAATCCGTGGTGGGTCTGTAATATTGACTCTACGACTATCCTAATTCGTTTGACAATCTAAGATCCCAATAGAAACATTCTACTTCTTATTCTGAAATTGTTTCCCGCGCGCCCGGTCCTTGAAGTCTGTAGTCTAAATGTGTCTTCTCGAGCGTTTGTGTTATCAGAGATATAATGATATTAAGTTAATCAATTATATATTAAATTTCGATTAATGGATTATTATATTAAAAAGCGTTTTCAATAATTGAAATCTACTATTATTAGGCGGCATGTGATTAAGCAATCTTACGATTGTGGCGCCATCTTTTTTTTCGCATACGTTATGCCACTTTTGAAATTGTTGTAAGGTATTTCAAACTTTTCAATAGTTTAAATATCACTAAAGTCAAAAAAGAAATAAACTATTCACTGATGAACTAACTTTGATGAAGAAATAATTTAAATTTTTCATTGATAAGACTGAGATCGAAAAACACTTAAAGTATGAAATGTTAAAGTACATTTTCAAATGTGCAACATTTTCAATCAAATGCGCAACATTTTCAGAATAATGTTACTAAATATTCATCATTTCAAATATAGGTTAAAATTTGACATTTATTCAATTATAAAAGAAACGTGCCTTTTTGCCATGAAGGTTTACTTTTGACACAACTAGTATTTAAGTTAAGCTACTAATTTTAATCAAAAAACATAAATTTTATTTACTTAAACTGTTTGATACAAACTTGAGAGATAAGTACTATTTGATTGCTTCAAACCAAGGAACCCACCCATGTCTATGACATGATTTTAAACACGTTTACGGACAATTTAGTATTTTATTAAATAATAAGATTTTTAAATTGTTATTAAAGGAAGACAGGAGATTAACTTGAAATGACTTCTTTTTAATATTAGGATAACTTTTATCCTTTTTGCGTAATTAAAATGTGAACTGGCTATTGACAGTTTACAGTTTATCTTACAGGTTTTTTCTTTAGCATGATGTGATAACATAATAAATAAGTTGCCAGCAATCTTGATCAAACTTATTATAAATGAACCAATTATTGTACTGTTAAGGACACTAATATGAACACCGTGTTCAAAAGTTTTCTGACGAATACTAATGAATATTAATATTGTTTATACTTAATGACCGCTATCTGAGTTACCGTCACAGTGGTGAGAATTTTTTTATAATATTTAGTCTTTATTAGATGATCATATATGTTACTTAAAATGTCATCAAGTTTACATTAGTATTTTGAACATTTTAATGTATAGATTTTTAATATAAATAGCTTTTTTTTATTTTATCTTTTAAGATGAAATTTATTCGTTTTTCATTGTTATTATTGTTTACCTCGTCTATTTAAAGAATCTTCTTTGTAAATTGTAATATGTTAAAACATAAAACGCTATTCAATAAATTGTTAACACAAACCCAAAGCAGGAAAGGAATATTTTTTGAATATTTCCTAACATTAAAACTTACTAATCTTCTATTAGACAAAATCTTTTTAAAGATAACTATTTTTAATTTATAAAATCGAATTTTCCTGGCACAACCAAATATGAAATATAATGACTAAGTATTATTTGTACAGGGAATGCAAAAGTTGAGTTCTAGCAGTAAAACAAAAGTTTATGGTATGTGTTATTTATTATACAATTAAAGTAACATTTTCTATTGGCACCTAAAAAAATAGAGTATAGGTATCGGCATCTTTACAACAATCCCTCCTAATACCTTGTACTCTCTAAGCACTCCCCCACTGAAATCAACTACATCAATGCACATCTAACTATCTATCAAAGTAACTCACATTAAATACACCGACTGACAATACTTGCATATCTCACCACTAAACCCGCCCACACCCCCCACCAACCCCCCCTCTTCCTCCTCTACTGCTGGTATAAATAAAGTGAACTATCCCTCTATTTCATACGTAAAAGGATCTCCCTAATTACTCCTTAATTACCCCTGCCCCTCAGCTCCTACTCACACTAACGGTTCAGATCTCATTTACTGGGTATCCCCATAATCGCATCTATATATATTTAATTCTAGAGGCTATGATAGATAGTAAAAAATTTGAAACTCCGACCAATGCATCGTCTCCCAACTCCTTCTAAATTAGTATCCATCTTTTCTGACATCGTACCAACCACTACGTTATACTTTACTCTCCCACTATCCACCGTTACCATTCGCTATTACATCGTATTCGATTAGCCCCCCCCCAACTCACTCCACCTACCCCCCCTGTATCTTTGCTAAACCAAGTCTCCCCCAAACTAGCGTACTGAACCAAGCCACAACACCTTTACGACTCAGTGAATCACTCACAGTCGATGTTTAAAATATTCAAAGGTAGTCATAGGGAAGATGATCTTAGCAAATTAACGGCAAAGAATCAGAATGAACTTCCAGCAGTCAAATACAGAAAGGCAAGAGAAGAGGCAGACATTAATTCTCGCCAAGCGAATGTAACAAAGAACAACTGAAAGAAGTCATTTTAGCCTTTATAATTCTAAAACAAGTAGAATACCGGACACCTCTGTCAATAAATTGATGACAACATGTAGCGAACCGTTTCAGATAGGAGATTGTGCACAATTTCATGCTTATTTTGTTCTTTAGTGTTTACTGAGGAAAGATTAGATACTAGTTTGGAGACTATATGTTCATTAGTCTGCATGTACACAAATAGACTTAACAGACAACTTGATTGAATGAAAAAGATATTAAACGTTTATTAAGAGTAATTGATCCAAGTAAAGCTGCCGGCTGGATGGTCTCATATGATAGAATTATGAAGAGGGTCGTAACCCCAGCATTGCAAAGGACTGTATTTGATTATTTTAAGCGAATATACATTTGGCTGAGCGTCCAGAAACTGGAAAACCTCATATAGTTGTCGCATCTTTTAGAACGGTAGTAAGCGAAGATTCTGGGAATTATTAGGCTAGTCTAGCTACATTTCTGGTGGTAAGGTTCTGGAACGTCAACTGAAAGGTATATAGAGAAAATACTTTAGAAGACTACAAGGTAATTGTCTGACTCAAGCACGGTTTCAGGAAAGGGTAGTATGATCAGACAAACTTTTAGAATTTATGAATATCATTAACTGGACTGCATTGACCGAGGAGATCAGTTGATATTGTATATTAGACTTTAGCAAAGTTTTGATAAGGTTTCCATAAGGGTTTCTAATGAAGAAGTTGTTACGGATGTGGTATAGGTGGGAGTGGTAAATGTTGATTAAGGCGTTGCATAAGAACACATGTGTCAATACAATTGGCAATAGCATCATGGGAAATAGTGAAAGTGGTGTCCCACGGGTTTAGATGCCAGGGCCATTATCTGTTCCTCCATATAATATACTACTACCAAATGATTTAAGTCCAGGGCTTCAAATGCAGGTTTTTTAAGTTTGCCGATGATACCAAAGTGCCACTACGTTAGGAATAGTGAAGGTGTATATCAAAGAATTCAAAATGATTTGATAACTACTTCTTCGGTTGGAGAGATAAAGTGGCAAATGAATTTTAATAGTAAAAGTAAAAGCAAAAGTAAAAAACTAGGTTACCTCATTAAAGTTTTTAACTCTGCTATAAATTCGGATTGCCTTGACTTTGAGAACCAAGAAAAGGATTTAGTACAATGTATAGCAGTAAAAAATTTTTTTTTGAAAAAAAGTACTAATCAGTGTTTGGGCTAGAATAGCTAATAAGATAGCTGGCATATAATCGAATGTTGTATTAAGTAAGGAGTATAGTAAAATAGTATAAGCTATGTTAGGCCCCAGTATATAGTACTTGTGCACAAATTTTCACCCTTATTTAAGAAAGATTAGATTTGTAGAGTTCAACGTAGGGACAAGGATGATTTCCTGGGTTGAGGGTAAGCGTAGAGGAGGCTGGGAGTTAGGAATGTTTGTTGTAGAAAGGGATTTCTCAGAGGGGACATGATAAATTTTCCAAAATTATTTACATTCTATTTTTATACAGAGACCCATAAATTTTTCATAGTAGAGCATGGACAGTTGACCAAGGGGCATTATAAGAAACTAAGAGAAAGATGCATCTTGATATAGAAGCATGCAGTTCAGTAATGGGGTGTTTAATTTTGGGAATAGTCTGCCACAGGAGGTTTGTTGAGTGGGATCGATTGCGACATTTAGAAGGGTTGGATAGGTATAAAATGATGGGTTGGTATATTAATATATTTAGATGAGCCAAATTGGCGAGTTTTTAGTTACAATAGTTATTAATGTCAGACTTGCATGCTGACCATAACTTAGTATTAATGCATGTGGATGGTTGGGTTATATATAAATATATCATATATATATATGATATTATATTATTATATATATAATAATTATATATATTATATTAATATATATATATGAATATATATATAATATATTATATATACTATTATTATTATTGACTAAGCCAAATTTGTGGATTTGTAGTTACAGTATTTGACAAGCCTAGGGTGTTTGTGGATTTGCATGAGCATGTTTGGTTAGTGGGTGACTGGGACAGTCTTGATAGGCCTGTGGATCCTTAATTCGTCCTATTAATTATTAATGTTTTAATAACAATAAGAATATCCGTTATTTCATATTCCTGAAAGGGGTTTCATATAAGTCGGTTATTAACCCATGCCTCAGGTATGCAAATAATGTCTAGATGCAAATGGATTCTAACTAATCACTCATTTTTATTTTTATTTTAAGTCTATTGAGCATTTTGTATAAAGCATTTGATTATTCAAATGCTGTTATTTATTGCTATCATCATTTTTTGAACCTGTAACAACACTAGTTTATTTATATCACCTACTATATAAGTTAAATTGCTATTATTTTGTATCTGGATTTTAGCTCACCCCACTTACGCTAGTTTTTTGCCTAACAGTTACAACTGGTGCCTTGAAAGCCACCTACGATACAAGTGACTCATCTGCCAAAAAGATCTTTATCCAGAATTTCTCTCACAAATACAAACTAATATTTTTCTGGAAACATAATTTCTACCTTTCATTTACACTAAAGACTACTCCCATTACTGACTGCCTAATATTAATAAAATCCCGAGATATGTCACCTTTCACTAGCTTTCATCTCTGAATCAATTTCTATAATTGATGCTATTAATGTCTTCTGACCTCTATGTCTAATATACATTTGTACCCATGCAACAATCACTTTGATATACATTTGTGGATTCATCTCTTTATCTATCCTATCCCACATAATTCACACTCTGGTACTGGATAAAAATACTCTCCATCGTTCTTTTTATTTTTTAATAAGTCCTTTAGGTAATCGTTCAATAGAGTCTCCAATTAGTAAATAGGTATAGTCTTCTTTAGAAATCAAATTAATATGGCTTCTGATCCTCCCATTCTGAAGACAGTTTTGAAGCTGTTACTGAGGTAGGCTGACTGATTTCGAGATCCTATCTTTAATGTTATTATAATTCTAGTTTCTACAATCTATATTCATTCTGCAGCCTAGTTTCAACCTACTTAACCTTTCCCCCTATTTTGCCCTAGGTGAATCACTATTCCTGTTACCCTATATTCGTCCTCCTCGCTCAAATCCCTACTAATTTTTTCTTGAACTTCTTTTATCAACTATATACTTCTTTGATTCATTCATAATTTTACCTCAGTTTGGCATCTCCCTTCTTGCAAACTGAGCCTACTCCCTTCTGCTGAACTTAACTAGGTAAATCCAGAATGATGCATCTTCACTTACTCTCACTCTGAATCAATTCCTATAATCTGTATAATTTTCTGACTCTATGTCCTATATTTATTTGTAACCAATGCAGCAATCAATTGAATCAACATTATGTAGAATCATCTATCTACTATCTATACGACAATGTATACTCTGTAACTGGAAACATGCTCTCAATCGTTATTTTATCTTATTTTGAAAGCATTTCTAGGTATCGTATATAGAGTTAAATTAGAATGCTAGTTCTTCCCTTTAGAAACTCAACATTCATTGGCAACTCCCCTCTGATCATCCATATGGAAAAGTTGAACTGTTACTGCGTGTCCAGGGACTGACTTTCGAAATCCTCTATCTTTAAATTTATTATTATAATTTCTACAACTTATATATGCAGAACTACTTATAACCACTTATCTTTCCTTAAAGAAAGGTGATTCACTCTCTTAAGAATTGGTGATTCCTTCCTTAAATGACAGCGATTATCTTCTTAAAGAATGGTAATTATTTCACCGTCAGCCTTTTCAATAATTTAATATTTATATAAGACTAGATGAAATTTTAAAACATCAGTTAAATTAGACATATTTTATGTGCCAGATGGCGTAATAAATGGAATTTAAATGCCGATGAAAAATTAGGGTATAATTGTAAGTTAAGTAATAATAACAATAAATTATTGAATAAAAATAAAATATTAAATTGAATCTTATAATAAAAAAAGAATAAATAAGAGTCGATAATAGAAAAATTGAGATTAAGATACAGTAAAGACAAGGTCACTGAACAATTCAATAAAATGAGAGAATTTTTCAATATTGCAAAGAAGCAAGAAGATATACGGACATTCGTTGAAAGGTTTGGAAGAATGTATAAAGAATGTAAAACAGCTGGAGGAGGGACTATGATATAGGACTATATATGAGAGGATACCTTCTTCTAGATAGTTAGAATGGCAATGCAGTTACATTATACTACTATGTAATATAAAACCGACGCAAATTTGGCTTCGTCTAATTTTAAGATGATTACCTACAACCATACCATATACCTACTTTTAATGTTAATGAGTAGCACTCACAACTCCTGTGGCAGGAATATCAAATTTAAACCTATTATGATGCATGCTTTCCTTATATCAAAAGATCAGGTTGGTGGAGTCGGAGGCGGAGTCAGGGAGTCGGTAGTTTTGAAGAGAAGTGGATGTGGTAGTCGGAGTTGCAAGTCGAGTAATTTTCAAAAGGTGGAGTCGGAGTCGTTATAAAAATTAACAACCTATTGCTGAATGAGTATTTTCTTACGTTAAGATGGCATGACATTTTTTAAAACTTGAAATCTTATCATGCCCTCTAGTTTTCCTTCTGTGGTCTACTATAAAGAATTTTTTGATCTCGGTATATCGAGATGTAAATATTTTGTAAATATGTACCATACACTTCCCTTCTAAAAAATCACCTTTCACCATGAAACATTCCATTCTTACTCTCAAAACCAGAAATCATCCTTGTTGCTCTACAATCCACTCTCAAGCATATGTGTATTTTCTTAAAGGAGGGGTCCAAGCTTCTATACAACACTAATAATCGCCTAACATAGCTATTATATTATATTATTACTTCTTGCTCTTGTAAACAACATTGTGATTTATTATGACCAGCATTATTACTTTTTTTTCCCCTAGCTTCCCAAACTGATTAAGTACTTTCAAATTACTATTCTAAATCACACCTAAAATTTTGACTTTGGTTTAAACAGACTCAAGCCATCCCATTTCATATATAATTAAACTTTTATTTGAGTAACCTAGGTAAAATGTACAGCTTTTTTACTATTAAATCATTTTACCATTTTCTGCCACGCAAGAAGTTTATCAGATCATTTTGAATCTTTATACAGTCTTCCTATTTCTGACTGTGGTGCCCTTTGTATTATCTGCAAAAACTTAGAAACTTGCTATTTTACAAGTCCCTGGTCTGTATCAATATATTATATATAATATATATATATTATATAATTATATATATATATTATTATATATATTATATCTATATAATATTATATATATTATATATATTATTATATATTATATATATTATACGAATTTTATATTATATATATATTATATTATATATTATATATATATTATTATATATATATATATATTATATATATAATAATTTATATTATTATTATATATTGTATAAACTATGCTAAAGGGTTCCCCTGTGGACGAACCACTCTTCTTATTTTCCCATGATGATTTATTGACATTAGGTTGTCACTGTTGTATTATTTACACCATCTTTATCGCAACCGATAGTACCACCATCTATACCAGATTGGTCAATAACCTCTTATCGCTTACGTGGGGACCTTAATTAAAGCTTTGCAAAGTCTAAATTACAATATCAATGGATCTCTACGGTCAATGAGTAGTATTATTCAATAATTTAAAAGTTTTGTCTTGCATGACCTACCTTATTGAAACTGTGCCTTGGGAGTCATACAAACTTGTTAATCTTCTAAATATTTCTCATATGACGTTTCATTAACTTTTCCAGGAACCTTTAACAAGATGTTAAGCTACTGGGCCTATATTTCCGCAAATCTTCTAAACTTTTATTATAAATAGGCACAAAGTATGCCGTTTTCCAGTCTTCTGGTACCTCATTTATAGATCCGGCTTAAAATCAAATACAGTTGCCTGGGTTGGGAAAGGAAAAACAACTCATTTTTTTTTCGAAAAAAAAGTTTTTATTCATAAAAAATTAGCCTGAAAAACAAGTAAAAATTTTTTTTTTTCATTTTTTTTCACATTAAGTTTGTGGGTTTAAACCATTATATTATAAATTTTAGCAAATTTTTAATTTGAACATTTTTGGTTCCAATTTCCTACAGGGGACCCCTGCGTTTTGTGTTTAAAATTTTATTATTATTTTTTTCCATTTTTTATTTATATTCTGAATTTTGATATTACATAATATTTTGTTTCGTGGCTTCATTAATGTTTTCTTTCTCCTTTTCAGCTTTCAGTAAATTTATTATAATTTTTAATCAGATTAGAAATGCCACATGCAAAAGTCGTGTGACTGTACTTTTTAAGGAAATAAAAGTTGTAATATAACTTTTGTTGTGTGATATTGCAAAAACTACGTATTTCTGCTCATAACTAAGATATCGAAATGAAATTTGCCACTGAGAGAGACTGATTATGCTAAGGAGCTTAAGCTTAAGAGTCTGTTCTGCCTGCTTCTACCTGTCATTCTCAACATACTTCATACGGCTGATTCAAGACTTATAGTTATAATTCAAAATTAAATGTGGCTGATCATGCTGAGAGCAGTGATAATGAAATTGACAGTTAGTCAACAGCAAGTAGATCATAATCAGTAGTGACTGTGGTCTGGGGAGTGGGGACTAGTGATATGAATCAAAGTTGATATTCCAAAGCCAAATATTTTTTTAGTCTCAGTCATCTCTTGTACAAATTTGGTCTAGTGAAAACGATTTCTATTTAGTTTGCATCGTTTGTTTTTACGCTCTATGAATACGTAACGTTGTCGGACGAGTAATTGTCTTCCTGTGAGGCCGTCACGTTGTGGCACGCAGTAATTGATCTTTAGTATGACTGAATGCCGACTATGTGTGTTAAATCGTATTCGTTTAATAGAGTATCAGCTATGGAATCTTTGGTTCTTTGCTAAATTAACGTTATATTAATTTTCCTTGTGACAGTTTGCAATTATTAAGACCGTTGAGCATAATGAATCCTGCCCCTCCTTCGAATGTAGTTAGTATGAACAGCGCATCAGCTGCAGATGATTTCTAAACCTGGATTTTATTAGAAAGTTTGGGATTATTATTCTAGATCTGGGTTGATTTTTTATCTTTTTTTCCCCTTATACTATCCCGATGACCTTTTTCTATATTGGGACCTCAATCTATTCTTTTCTTCTCCTTACTCATTCCAAATCGGGTACAAAATTTCTTCATGTTTTTATCTTATCTTGCATTCTCTAATTCTCTTCAAAGAAAGGATTTTCATAATGTCCTCTCTTTCTCTATCTTCATTTTCTCTCTTCTCTCTCTTCTCTCTTTCTCCCTCTTCTCTCTCCTCCTTCTCTATATATATATATATTATAATATATATACTATATATATATATATATATTTATTTTATAATATATATATAATATATATATATATACCAGTAATGAAAGCCGGTCAAAAATCGCCGTTTTTTTTTTTTATGAATATGAAAAATAGAAAATTTTTAGTTTATCTATATTAATCAGTTTTCTCACATTTAGAGTTTCCTTAATGTTTTAGAATAATAAATAATAAATTCGAAATGATATTTTAAAAATTTTGAAAAATTTCCATTTTCAAAAATTGAATTCGGGAAAAAACCAGTGGCGTCGGGAAAAGCAGGTCATTAAATATTATTTCTTTGTGCTTGTAATAATAATAATTATAAGTTAAATGTTAATAGAGTCCTAATAATATTTACGAATTAATTTGGGATTGAAAAACAAAGTCTAATTATATTTATTACATTTTGCAAACATTTAATTTTTCAAATTTGAATTTTTTTATTTTCCATTTTTTATTACAAATAAAGCATTGAAAAATGTATTATGAAAATAATTTTTAATAATTTCTAATAATATAATATATCAAATTTTTAAGAAATTGACATTTTATATTAAGAGTAGGCTATGTAGCACATTCACTGAATTTTTGACGAACATTGTTCACAGAATATATCATTTAAATTATAATCAATTTTATTTACTATTATAGTAATTATAATAATAATTGACCTTTTTCCAGAATCGGCTTTTCTTTTTTTTTTTTTTTTTTTTTTTATAGAGTGAGTACGCACATTTCACGTGAACTTTTTTTTATCCTTACACTAAAAAAAAAAAATATGTATAGAAAACATTAAGGATTTGTGAGTAATCCATCTCCTAAGTTAAATTGTTCTTATATGAAAACTAAAAAAAATAGACACTACGTTTAAAACTATCTCATAAGGTAAGAATGGAGCGATCGTTTTTCCCCCGAATGAAAAACTTAATAACTTTAAAAATAAGCTTAATATTTTAAATTTTTAATGGAAAAATGTTTAAAATAGACTTACCCAATATGCATCTAACTTAAAATTCTGATATCTTAATTCTCTGAGATTCCGGTCTTAAAATTTTTTGCAAAAAAACAAAAAAAATTTTTCCAATTTTGGGAAATTTTTTTGACTAGTGGTGTAAGTCATTTACTTAAATTTTTATATTATGGTTACATATAATTTCTTGCTATTTAAAAACATTTCGAAAGAAAAAATGTTTCCAAATAAAAAATATTAAAAATTTATTAAACTGACTAATTAAATGAGAGCTTTCCCCATTTTAGGTATATATTATATATAATATATAGAAATAGGATATTTGTAATTTATCGGAAGCAGATTTATTTTTTACAAAATTTATTATTTGGTATAATATATATCTTATATTATATTAATATATATATAATATATATATATATTATATATATAATATTATATATATATAATTAATATATATAGCGATTGAATAAAATTTTACTTGATAGTATAAATGATATTTATATTATATAAATTATATATATATATATATATATATATATATATTATCTACTATATTATATATTTAATATATTATATATATATTTATATTATATCCACGGAAGCAAATAAATACACACGCTGACCCAGCACTGACACAGCGAAGATAAATAATAATGAGTTTCCTAAGCCGTCATGAGGGTACAGCAACAATCAGTCTCTCCATCACTTGATGAACTACGCAGTGAAAGGGTTAAGTCACTTATTGAGTTTTGTCATCCAGGACTCTTCTATAATAAATATAATAAATTAAATGATTCTAAAGTAAATATAAAAATTAAAATGATACAAATGTAAATACATAGTTAAATTAGTAAGTAGAAGTACAAACTGCAGTACAACCTACTGTAAATTGTCGAAACAATTGATAAAATATATAGAGAAAGGTAGTTCGGCTATTTTATAAATCATAATGGAATATTTGTTTTAATTTCAGTGCCTTAATTTGAAACATGAAAATACTCATAGTAAATATTCATTCTCTTATATTTTAAAAAGCTTTAATGCAAATGAAAAAAACGAATTTGAAAAACTTTTTTTCCCAGCCCTACCCATGATAGTACTTCTACAAACTCATTTTCTAAACTTGATATATTATACCATCAGGACGCCGCAGCATTATGGATCAATATGGTTACATAAAGTTTAAAACATCTTTTAAAAGATTCTTAATTCTGTAGTCTATTTTGTTCATCAAGAATGTTGATGTTGCAACTAGTATCCAAGCTTTTCCAAAACCCACAATGCCTGGAACGTTTAGTGTTCGACAATCTTATCTGAACTTGTAAATTTTCAATTTTAATTGGACAATTGTCCTGCTCAATTTAAATTTATAAAGATTTAAATATTTATTATTTAATACACAACAGAAATAACTTACTAATTTGGCAATCAGCGTTAGATTTTTAGTAGGTTTGAAATGGATAATAATAGGGCAAGATTCTGCATGCTATGTTAGCAATGAAGAATGTTCTAGTACACTTCCTAAAAAAGGCGCAATCTCTCTATGTCCTGTGATTACAACCAATAGATGCATAAACATAGTACTGCGTAAGTCGACATAAGTTCCCAATGAACTTTATTGTCTAGTATGACAATTATTTGATTCTGGATAGGCTTGAATAAGCCCTTTCATTTGCAAACATTGCATATTCAGCTGGAGCCAATGGCTCAGAAAATTTTATCTGGCCCTTGTAAGTTCCATTCATTTTCATAAATTATGCCTTAAAGGATACATTAGATGCAAAATGCAATATCCCCTTAATGGAATTAGAAAACATTTCCCAATATCTATGGACCACAGTAAATGACCAGTATTGAATTGGTCTATCTTGCCTTTGCTATTCAGTTTTGTTTTGAAGCTCTGTTCCTGTAGTGTTTTGACATATTCCTGAGATACATTATTCCCTTGCGCTTTTGGGTGTGATGTTGATCAAGAGTAAAAGTCATCATGAAATAGAATTTAATAACATAGTATACAGAATATTTTATAAGTAATAGGTGTTGTTATCAATAATTTATATAGGTGCCTTGATACTTAGTATTAGTACTCTGGTCACCTATGATGACATTCATGCTCCTCAGCAGTGTTGAGTGGTGATATTAATCCCAATATTTACAATTCCAAGGGTTGCACTCTCGCTCTTAGCATCAAAGCCTATTCTGGACATTTCTAACAGGATATTTTCTTCTTGGCTAGCGCTCTGCTCGACATCTCTTTTCCCTTCTCATTATTTATATTATGATTGTTGTGTAGCATTATTATAATTATAATAATTATAACTAAATAATTGTAAATAGGTATTTAGTATAATTTGTATGATAAAAATACTTACTTGTCAATAACATGCTTGCATTTGTTTTGGGATAACATAAAATCTACCAATGGTAGCAAAACAATAGCTGCACAGCTTATCTTATTTGACTGAAAAGAAGATTTTAGCATATGCATAAGAAAAGATATGCTTTACAATAGGAATTTAGTTATGAAGTATTCTGTCTCAAGAAGCAATTGACTTGTATACGATTGTTTTTTTTTTTTTGCTTTTTGTAATTTTAATGAAACTATTAAATTACCATGTCACACATTTCAGTCAAGATATCATAGTTGTCTGATTGCTCAGCAACATCGACATTTCTCCATATAATTGGTCTGAAATATTACTATGAAATGCTCGAATTCAGCATCTGATCTTTCTCTATCTCCAGATACTTGAGGACTTTCTTTTTCAAGTCCTTGAAAAGAGCAGCTTGCTTTCATCTCAGAATAGTTCATGCTAGCTTTCTTTGATAAGAATTCTTGATAAATTTGTTTTTTTTTTTTTGGCTTCAGAAGGTGTTTCAGGAACTAGCTTAGACAGTGCAGTAGCCATAGCTGTTGTTTTTGATCCTGAAAATGGAAATATTCTATAAAACACTTTTTATCTACCTTCTGGATGTTAAATATAATTTTAAGTTTGAATTGATGTATCTGAGTAAATGCTAATTAAGATGGTCTAAACTTTTTGATGTTTAACTCGCCTCATATTGTAATCTTCCATCTGTCCATTTAATAACCGAACTTCTTATTCATTTTGCTAGTTTTTGTGTCATTTTCGATAGTACGGTCCAACTATAGTTATTTTGCTCTTATATAAAACCTGCTGCATCTGTTTCATATTTTTGTCCTCTTTTCTTTGCTTCAGCTACAAATTATAAAAAATTTCAACTGTACTGCTGCAGCCTTGGTTTAATCAATGACAGACTAATCGGATAACATTATAATTACCATGATGAATAGTTCTACACTACTCTATTTGAAACTGTCTTTCTTAAGTTCTTAAGTAAGGCCATTTTTCCAAAGCACTTGCCTTTAAAGTGAGAAGTTTCAAAAGGATAATTCCTTCTATAGGTTAGCTTCATCCACAATTGTATTTAATTAGATTTATTTGCTGTTACCTTGTAACATACCGTAAATATATTAAAATTGATGATATTCATTTAATTATGTATCTGAAAAACAACCACATAGATATTAAATGAGAATTTTTGGAAAAGTCGATATGTTTTTAGTTTTCTGCTAATAACTTTTTAAATATAGGTGTTACAAGAATGTCAAGAATAAACATGTTTAAATAAATTCTGACCCCCCATCTTTTCTGTTTTTTGTGTAAAATCTATGACATATTGAACAAATCGTCTTTAGCATATATAGATTTAAGGATTTTTAACCTAAAACATCTAGAAAATTTTCTAGTTCTTTATATCCCTATTTGAGGGTCCTAAAGAGACCACCACATTTTTTTTTGTATTAACTTTCATGTTGCATCAACCAAGTATTCGAAGATACCTTCAAAGTACCTTGTAAACCATTATATAATCTATTATAATTTATAATTATATAAATATATCTACAAATATCAAATATATATTTATATATACTTATATATATATAATATTATATTAATATATATAAATTATATATATCTATACTATATTTATATATATATTATATATATTATATATAATTATATATTTAATATAATAATATATAATTATATAATTTATATATATTAGCTATATATTTATATAATATATATATATATATTAATAATTATTATAAATATATATAATAATAATATATATAAATATATAATATATATAATATATATATATATATAATATATATATATATATGTGTGTTACCCAATTTTCATAAAAATTTTTTGCTATTACAATTAACCAATACGTAGAACTTTTTATAATAATTTAATTATAAGATGATGTGCATGTTACTTCCAGAAGTTTTTTTGTTGCTTTAATATTTTTATAATTATTTAGATTAAAAAAAACACAGAATAAAAAAAAATAAAAAAAAACCAATGTAACAAAAAACCCATTTCTAAAAACCCTTCCTAGAGCGACAATGCATCATTTGCTAGACATATCAATTTTTAGCAACAGTGTGAGAAAATATATTAAAAAATAGGAATAAAAAGAATGTTTTTAATATGGGGATGAGATACCATCAATTTCAGGAAAATGAAAAAAATGGCTTTTTTGGGTTTTTATATGTAACTTAAAAACTTAACACTTCTGAATTAGTTCTAGATATAAACAATATGGGCTTTGGCAATCATTTATGTATGAATTAAAATAAAATAATAACTACGAATTTTTTAAAAATTTTTAAATAAAAAGGCAAAAAAACTTTTTGATGCCAATTTTCAGAGATTAAAAATGATAGATAAATATTATTCAATATTATGGTTTGACACTAGTGCAATGAGCTTCCTAATGTGTTAGTCAGTAATAGAATGATAAATTAGTGTATTGCCTAGATTTAGTGAATTTTTTTAAATCTGGCACCCTTAATATTTAGCTACTTTTTAGTTTTTGATGTTGTCAGGTATGTTTAATTGGGTTTCGCGTATGCTCCGAGTTGTTCCCGTGTTATGAGCTCAAATTGGCCCAGTAAGGGTGAGGGGGAATGGAATGGAAACTGAAATTGCCCGGGTTTCATCATTTAAATACTTTTTATGGAATTGCTATCAATAATGATTTTATATGTAATTTATTTTAATGTACTATCAAAAAGAGTAGGTGATCAAATTTTAATTAATTTTTATTTTCATAAAAGACATAGTTATAAAAAATAAAAATTTTTTATTTTTAAAAAAAAAAAAAATTTTTGACGGCTGAGACATTAGGTTATTTATATTTTACAAAATTTTTTGCAGTTTAATGCTCTGTTAAATCTCCTACAACTTTATAATTCAAAAAAAAAATTTTTTTTAACTTTTTGTAAAAAAACTGGTTTTTTTTTTTTTGTACAGTGAATTATTGAATTTTTGTTACAAAATTTTGGGGGGTTTTTCGGACCCAACACTGACAGAAGGGAAAAACACTACCATACAGCATTTCCTAGGGTATAAGGATACTGAAACCACATTTGAACTAACGGGACAGATTTTTTTTCCGTTGAAAGTGGGTTTTTTTTAGAGTACAATCAGGGTCTTGGGGGGGGGAGGGGCTGCATAAAATTTATAGAAATTTGGTGTGGATGAGATCAAGGATGGACAAACAGGATGATCAAATAATTATGCTAATTTATAATTTCTTAATGCACAATATTTAAAAGTCTCAAAAAGTCGTTTCAGAAATGCTGAAAATTTCTGATAATTATCCAAACGAAAACAATTCAAATTCAAATTGGAAAGAATGAGTCCAAATAATCGTACTAGTGGATTAATGCGAACCAAGTTTGTATCTAGATATATACGGATAAAAGCAATGGGTTGTTTTTTATGTAACATGCTTGGTTTTTTTTGTGTAACAGCACTTAAAATATATAGTATAAATATATATACTATATATATATTTATATAATATATATATATTATAATATATAATTATAATATATATTTATATATATTATTAATATA
>JABUQX010050761.1:0-12500 GCA_015478945.1 Trachelipus rathkii
CAAAGTTATAAATGTTAAGGAGCAGAGGTGCTTCACTATAATATGACACAATTTTTAATTCATAGAGTATGAGACGAAATATAATGTCGCTTAAAAACAATTGATGATTGTTGATCTATGATCAGAAAGTTTAAGTGGTAAGAAAAAGATTTGTAAATCTTAATCCACAATATTGGGAGTAAAATTTAAAGTAATCTACTTGAATATTTATGTGGCGGAGAAGAAATTGTGATTATGTGAATGGAAAAGTTTTAGGTAAAAAGAGAATTTTAAAAGTCACTCTCTCGACCGTCTGACCTCGTGATTATACGTATCTCATTCTCATCATTCTTATTCATTTCTTGATATAGATGTAAATGAGTTAGTGGCATAAGATTTATCTACACATGTTAGATATATAATTCATTTTATATCTGTTATTATATATATGTCAAGTAACTAACTATAAAGTGGTTCTTTAAATAAATCAGTATGAATACAGATAAATAATAGTTCCAAGATAAAATAATTATGATTAAGTATAAATATAAACAATTATACGTGATAATGTTAATATAATGAGTATAAATTGGTAATGTAATTCATTAGTAATATTTTGTTAATATTTTAAATGTACTGTTCTAATTATTTTTGCAAGTGATTTTATAGATATAATTTTATTATAAAATTTGGGTATTTAAAATTTGTAATATTTAATCTACTTCAGCAGATCCTTAAATGATAGTATTAATTATATGTAATATATTAATACTTGATTTCCTATAAGTTTAATATATCATTATATTGAGCTTATAAAATTATTAATTGTGTAGTGTATTACCTGTTGCATAACCAAGCCTCTTCAATTTCGAGTCTTCATAGTGTCTTAGAGCGATTCTCCATATTGAGCATGTAATTAGTAGAACCACGAAATATAGTTCATCAAAAACTCTAAAGGCTATCATAATATAAAAATTATCAACAGATATGCGCACGTGGTCAACTTGAACAGGGGCTAACAATAAATAGAATAATTTATGGTGTCATGCCCAACCTGTGTATCACTTAATCCTAAAAACAAAACCGAATAAATTTAATCGAATAAACCCAAATAAAATGACTACAGAGAGAAAAATAATACATCCTTATTATATATCTATATCAATACCCATCGGGAATTACGTCTCCCAAGACTTATGTCGGCTCACCGTATAGGCACCTTAATTATGGAAGAGCAACTGATTTCAACTTCGAGATATCTAATACGCCACAAGAGAAAAATTCATCGTATATTAAAACAATTCTAATAATATTAAATTATATATAATATATGGTTTTTCAATCTTTTTATACAATCAATTGAATGCCTGCAGAGCCGTACCTTAGTCTACTAATATATATCAAGTATAATATAAGACATATCATGATCGAATATTAACATAAGTAAGCTGATTCCTCTGGAGGAGTCTGGGAACGCATTGGGGGGGAAGAGATACGGTCGAATGATCCGGTAAGTCAAAACGGTGAAGAAAGTGCAATTTGTATTTTTCAATTTTCATTGTTGATACAAAAACTTGAGAATCGTTTAAACTTATTATATATATATAATGACTTAATATATTGTGCCATCTAAGTTAGTTTACTATATTAATCTCCTAACATTATAATGAGATAGACTATAAGATAGATTAGATATGAATAAATTGATTTGCCCAAATAATTATTGGTTGTAAATTAATTTTTTACCATATATCACGAAATAACGCCAAACTAATCCCACAGTTATTTATGATACTTATGACAAGTTATTTTCGGTCATCTTATTATTACTATCTCTGTATAAGTTAATTTTCTTTATCATAATTATTCAAAGTTGGCATCTCACGGGCAATGATTTAAGGTATGCAAATATGCAAATTTATTGTTATTTGTTAATTATGTATAAATATAATTTTCAACTACTGGATTTTATATTTAATTTATTAATATATATATATACCTCATGTCCTAAAATATTTATCATCTTTCGGGTTGGCAGTATAATAGAATGCTGTCACATAGATATCGAAATCTAAAAATTCTTTATAGTTAATGGTATTTTATTTTATATATTTATCATTGATTTTATCGTGAAATTTCATTATTTGAATAAAATGACAATTCACCATACTCTGCACTCAGCGGGATCCTCAAGTTAGCACACACACAACACGTATATACTAACGTATCACCTCACACACAGCCCCATGACTGCCATATATTACCACTAGTCTTCTATGGAGAGAGTAATTACTCAAACTACTATTTTTTTGAGATATGTGATCTCCCATCATAAATTATTTTTTAATTATAGATAGACCTAAGGACCCATAATTTATAGAGACACTCTTATTTATTTATTTCTCTATATCCTCCGTACTTTTTTGATATGTGAACTCGCCTTAACAATTTAAAACTCTTTAGTTACGCCCTCATTTATTTTAGGTTGAATTGGCGCGATATCACCGTTATTTATTATAAAATTTTGATATGTGATAGCAGGATTTAATTTTAGTGTCCTACATTTTAGTACGGATCTATTAATTTATTTAATTGCTAAAAAACATCTTGCTCATTTTAAAACCTATCATACCTATGTTGAAAATTAAAAAGTAATAAGTACTGTTATATTATTTTTCATTTGTTTTTATTTTCGAATTATTGATAGTATGATGATTTCTTTGATGGTAAAAGAGAAATTGAAAGAAAATAAAGTGCAAGTTTTTGTCTAAATTTTTGAAAGGAATGAAACTAATTTAATTTAACAATATTGAAACTTATAATTTGAAAAATTTTCTGACATTGATGAAGTAAACACCAAAAGAAAGGTATACAAATTCAAGTTATATGATATTGTAATATACCTATATATATTAAAGACAAAACAATTTTTTATGTAATATACTCCTTGAGGTGAAAAGAACGAAATTTGTAAATGTATTTTATGTGTAGATATACTTTCCCTTATTTAACCTAAATAATATTATATATTTAGTGTGAAGATCGCATAACTGATATGTGAAGATCGCATAACTGATATGTGAAGTTCTCATAACTCAAGCTTATGCTTCCTTTTTATGAAGAATTACTGACAATAACTATAATAACTTATTTGTTTAACTTATTAACTTATTAAAAGGAGTGGGGAACGACACAGTTCGGCTCATGAAATATGAAAGTGCAAAGTGATCAGGTGATATTTTTTATTTTTCTGGTAAATATATATCATTATAACCTCGGCAAGTAATATTTTAATAGATGAATTATATAAAATTTATGAATTATAATAAAATTAAAAAATTTATGGCATCAAAGATTATAAATATAGTGTAGTATCGTGCTTCTAAGTACTTACGATGAGATTATTTAAAATTGTTGCGAAGTAAATTCAAACATAATCTATTTCCGTAATCTATAATGATAAAATTTTATGAAAAATTATGTTGAATATTAAGAAATTGGAGATTAGAAAGTTTTTAGTAAAATAAGATTTAATGAAAAAAAATAAGTTTTTTAGTTTTTACTTAATTTATATATTTTTTGTATATAATTGAAGTTAGCTATAAGCTATTTATAGCGTAATAAGCCTATATATTTTTTTTTTTTTCCGCGTATTCTATTAGAAGAGAGTTGCAAAAGTAGGAACCTTAACTTTGATACATAGACATAAACATATACCCCCCAAACGGCAGACTACGTAGTGTACTAGAAAGTGTATAATAAAGATGAGAAATTGGTATAATGCAAAATAAATGTTAAGGAATGGATAAAATGAACTGGGTATATGTATCTAGGATTGAAACAGGTCTGGTAATTACTTCTATTTGTATAATCTTTTTTCGTAATATTTTCATGAGAAAGTTGAATTATCTATTGAAAAAAAAAATTTTTCCAGGGGAACTCGTATCCACAAACACTTGAATATTCTTTATCTTAAATTTTTGGGGGTTTAAAAAATTTGTACAATCTATGGATTTTTTCCCTACGTATTGACACAACCCAAATCCGGTCTCTTCGCCTTGCTATCAAACCGCGACAACTAATAAAGCCACTACCAGGATACTATCGTAGGAATTTGAGACTAAGTTTAATCGATAATTTAACTTTGTTCCCCAATTTCAGTGAGATCTTATACTCTCGCTCCTTATCAGCTGAAAAAATTGTCATAATATAGATAAAGCACATACTGATATATGTATTATACAGAATTAAGATAATTCTTTAGTATTTGGGGGGCATGTCCATCTTGAAATAAGTGGATAATGTGATAACAGCGGGCTCCGCTCTTTGGACAATATTAAAGTATTTAATTTTTTCAAATGGAAACAGTAATTGTCATTATGATTGGAATTCCGTCCCTTGCTACTTTTTGATCTACATAAAGCACACTGGTTTGGATGACTGACTAAGTAATATAGAATATAAAATTTTTTTTTTTCTTTCTCCCACTCAGGCGTATTTTCTACTAACAATAAGTACCTACATAATTCCCACTAGACTTAATACTTCACAACAATCCCCATTATATCTTCCATTTACTCAATTATCTACTTTTTCGTTTTTTTTTCAACCTGATTCCGGGATAATTAAATTGTTAAACAACAATGATTACAAAATTCCACCTTGTCTAACGGTAAAGAGAAAAGAAGGACTCTTGACTTTTATTATCTATTATTTTGTTTGTCTATGGTATTGTGTTTCATTAGTATTAAGCGTCTTACATTCATCGTACATTCACCCAAAAAATCTTTTTTCTATTGAGAGGCTTATTAGTAAATTTGTGCTCGACTGTAATTAGGCACGCCCTACGCCGAAGTAAGGTTCAAAATGTACTTATAATTATGTTCGATAGATTAGTACTATAATTATTGTAAAACCTAACATGCCAAGTTAGTAAATCATATTAATAATTGTTTTCATCTTTTTCAAACATTAGGAATGCCGAGAGGCACCGCCTGTCACAAAAGGTATGATATGAATGCATGATTGAATATTAACTAGCAGCTGATCTCTGGAGATCTGGGAGGCACTTGGGGGAAGGTCGGTTCGAAGAAACAAAACGAATAGATCAAGGTGAGAAAGTGCATATTTGTATAAAGTAGGGAACTGAGTCCTGAGATATGCAAAGCCATCTCCATTTTTATCTATTTCCTTCAGAAAGTTTTTCATTAAGCTTAATTTTATATGTACAGTTGATATCAATATATTCCTTGAGTCAATTAAAGGTTGATACTTAACATTTTCAAGTTCTTGAACGTAGATTCATCTTTCTGCCTACTTTTTCTATATAAAATGCTTGTCTGTTTCTTTACTATCCCATAGGCAAAGGAAACAGCAGTATTTAAAGTCTCACTACCATACCTACAAATTTCAAGTCTCCATAAAGTTTCAAACCATACCATTTATACTGTATTGCATTAATTAAAATTAATTTGCTGTCATATGTTTCCTTCGTATCTACTGAGTATTTTACAGGTAATGAAGGTTTAGCATTACCTTTATGAGGCAATACGGCTTTCATTCTTGTCTTTGAGGAGTCTATAAAATGTCTCCATTCCTCTGTGACATGTTTGTAACCAAGTTTAACCATCAAACCGTCAATATTTACACAAATATACCGATCGTTGCATGGTGAAATATTTTAAATATCGCACATTCTTCGTCTATATGTTGCCAATAAACTGCATTGCTGTAGTCTAGATCCTGAGAGTTCAGCTTGTCCTTTGCTGAGATCTAAAACTCTGACTAGATCGTCGAGCTCTCTTTGATGAATGAGATGGGAGGTGTCCTCTCATGAAATGAAATGAGGGACGGGTAAAAAGATGCTGACGCTTCAATTTTCTCAACAGTTTCCTCTTCAGGGATATTGAATTCTTCCAAGTCCATGGGTAACTTAGGAACTGGAAGTCCAGACCCATGTATTACTAGCCGAATTGCAGATGCAAGAGAGGGATAAACTATATTTGATTTTGTTTTATTTGAAAATCCTTGTATCTCTGTCAGGCAGAAATAGCAGTCTTCTAAGTGGTTAGTAGGCTCGCGCCAAACCATAGGTACCGCAAAGTAGTATATGACGCGACATCGAAAGATGTCAGATTTGTCGCTAAATCTGGCAACCTGTCGGTATTTATGTAATTTCTGGCACTTTTTAGCGTTTTTTTAATATATTTTTGGCACTTTTTTAGCCTTCTTGATATATTTCTGGCATTTTTTAGTCTTTTTGATATATTTCTGGCACTTTTTAGAATTTTTGATATATTTTTGGCACTTTTTTTAGTATTTTTGATATATCATTAGATACATTTAGCCTTTTTGGCACCCCAGCGACATTCCTGGGTACTTTTGACTTCTATATTTTTCTTTTTAATTTTGCTAAATTCATGTTTTTTCCTGAGTTTTTTTCTATCATTCACATTGCATTTTCGTTTCTTTTGACGCGTGCGGCGTCAAATAATGGTTGCCGAGCTCATTCACGCGTTTGGGTTCAGTCCCGAGACCCGCCAGCCACCCGCATCCCTGTTAATTATATATAGTATATATATATATACTATATATACATATGAATACTACTATATAGTATAACTACTATCCTATATATACATATATATGTCTTCGAACTATCTCTGATTATTATATATTAATTCATATAATATTTAACGCTCAATACTACTTATATTATATTCATTTAATATAGTAATAATATTTTTCATGATTCTGCATTAGCTTCTCTGACATGGTACGCTAGCAGAAAAAGATTGGAAAAATAAAATTAAAGACTATTTAGACCTGTTACTAAGCAGACATATATTTGATAATCATTTGTGAAAATTTATTTAATCTATAGATCAAAATTTCGTTAATTTTAAATTTTTAATAACTCTAAATGCAGGACATGGATTTGAACCATTTGTCCTCTTAACTCTCAATAGCAACTCCTTACCAACAACCATAAAGGTACTTTTATGATAAAATTGTAAAATCAAGTAATATTTCTGTTATCGCTAGCGGTCAATTTGGGTTCGAACCTTTATCTTTCAAGATAACTACTTCTAGCCCTAGGCTCACCTGACCCACCTGATATATATACATATATAATATAATATTATATTGTTTTATTTTACATTTTTAAATTTATAGTAATATTGATACTATATATTATATTATATATATATTCTTTAACTATATATATATATATATATTAATCACCTATCAATATAGTATATATATTTATATATAGTGATATATATATATATAGTAATATATATGTCTATATATATACTACTATCTACTAATCTTATATATATATATATTATATATATATATATATATATTATATGTAACGCTATATATATACTATTATATTATATATATATAAATATATATATAATATGATATAATATATTTATTATATATAACATAGTGCATATATATATAGATACTATTATATATATATATATATATATATATATATATATATATATAATTATATATATCTATATATACTATATATATATATATATTATATATATTATATACGATATATATATATATATATATATTAATTTATATATATATATTATATATATATATATAGATACTATATAGTATCATATATATAATATATATATATATTTTATTTCTCTTCCTTGCTGTCGGGAAGACCATTGCTGTCTCAATTACCACATTGACCAGGCCGTAAAATGTTATTCACCCGTAAAAAGCTTATTTACTATTAACATTACTAATATTTAAAGTGTTATTAATAATTATGAAAATATTTTTCATGTTTCCTGCATTAAAATGATTTGTTGGATTCAAAAATTATTCATTTCTTGTATAGATATCCTAGTTTTTATATACATGTGACAGCTATACGGAAATCTGGTCACACCACATATATATATATATATATATATATATAAATATAATAATATATATATAGTTACTGATATATATATAGTATATAATTATATATATATATATATATATATACATACTATCATTATATTATATATATATATATATAGTATATATAATATATATACTAAATATAGTATATATATATATCATATATATACTATATATATATATATATATATAATATATATATTATATATATACTATATTATTAATATATATATATTATATATATATATATCAGTATATATATATATACTATATATATATATTATATACTATAATATCATATATATTATATATATATATATCATATAATATATATAATGTATACATATATAATATATATATAATATATATATAATATAATATACTAGTATATTATAGATTATATATATATTATATTAATATATACTACTAATTTATTATTTAATAGTTGTCACCACCACTCAGGGCAGAGCCCAATTCAGGAGGGCGTGTGTTGCACAAAAAAGTTTCATGCGGTAGCGCAAATTACGCAGATGAGATGAGCACAGACAAAGGTCAGCAGGAGAACACAGGAAGATGAAGAGAATTCCACAGAAACAGAGATTGGCAGGAAAGAAGGAAGCACCACAGAACTAGCCTGGAGTTACCAAGATCCAAACAACAGATCACTTCGTTCGCACAGACACACGACCCCTCTGCTACGGAGGCGCGTCGTAATGTAGGTGGTTTCCGTGAGTGGTAAGTTCCCCTCAACAGTGCCGCTTGTACCTATTATAAAAGAGATAAGCACCAACATCGCGCCGCAATAGATTAAGGGTTCAAGTTGAACTGGAAAGTACAGGCAAATTATTAAGCCTTTTGGCCTTTGACTCGACCCTGTTCAAAAAGCCGGATGAAACCAGAGCCCCCCCCCCATATATGAGAACAGTACTCCATACAAGGGCGATTAGACTTGTATAGCTGGAGTTAACTGAGAAGACGGAAAAAAAGTTCTCGAGTCTCAAACAGAACACCTCCAGTTCTTTGAAGCCCACTTTCCTAGCAACCGTTGTGATGTGGGGTTTCCCAATAACCATTTTTTTTTGTTTATGTTTAAGGCCAAGAATGTTTATTATTGTCCAACAGGAGAGACGAGAGACATCGAAAGAATAGAAGTTAGAGGTGTTTTAAAGGAGAAGATTGTGGTAGAAGTGAGGTTTTTAAAGAATTAAATTTCACAAGGTTGAGACGACCCCAATCGGAAATGAGAGGCAATTCTAGAAGTAAAAGAAGGAGCAGAATTGAAAATGAGTTGGAAGATGTGATAGGCGTAAGAAAGCTATATGAGGGAATAGGGAGCTTAAGATTGTGCAGGTGAGAAGATCATTAATGAAAAGTAAGAATAAAGTAGGAGATAAGACCGATCCCTGAGGAACACCACTTATGACAGAAAAAGAAGAAGAAGTCGCTCCACCAACCACAGGCCGATATTGAGCGACTTGACAGAAACTAGACATAAGAAGCAAAGAGAGGAGGAAACCCAAGGAGGGAGCTTGGAGAGCAGTGACGCGTGCCATACCCGGTCAACAGCTTTGGTATATGTCAGGCGCCACCACGCAAGTCTCCCCTTAGTTCCTAAGAGCGGAACAACGTAAGGTTTAATTATGTAAGCGGAAATATGTAAGGTTTAATTATGAATTTGTTTTTTAAATATTAGTTAAATGTCCCATTGTGCCCCATGTCATGTCCCATTGTGCCCCGGCACTGGGGCCATTTGGAGACTAACATTTTTTGAAAATTTATATCTTTCAAAAAGTTGAAAACATAAGGAAATTATTTTTTTAAAAGCACATATTTAGGAGCGCAAAAGAAGAACAAAGCTTTATTTTTCAAATTTTATTGACGTTGTACAATAGTCGTTAAAATAGAAAAATA
Organism: Trachelipus rathkii; assembly: GCA_015478945.1. Classification (NCBI taxonomy): domain Eukaryota; kingdom Metazoa; phylum Arthropoda; class Malacostraca; order Isopoda; family Trachelipodidae; genus Trachelipus; species Trachelipus rathkii. The sequence goes on from JABUQX010050761.1 coordinate 9,838, forward strand.
GTGATAGATCATTTTTGTGAATTCTTGGAAGGTCAAACTCTCCCCAATATATATATATATATATATATATATAACATATATATATAGTATTATATATACTATATAATATATATATATATATATATATACTATATATAATTATATATATTATATATATAGTATTATATAATATATATATATATCTATTATATATATATATACTACTATATAAATATACTATATATTGATAATTTAGTTCTGCACTTCTCGCAGCTCGGACTATATCTTTTACAAACAACTCTTATGTTGATTAATCTTTATTTTTGTTTGTAGTTTTTCTTGCAAACTGTGAAAAAGAATTAACTTAATTTTTGAATAGTTTCATTTTGCTGTTGCCTCCAGGGGTAAAATCATCAATATACAATTATATATATATATTATTATACTATATATAGTATATAATTATATAGATATTATTCACTTATAGTACGTACTGATATTATATACAATATTCAGTATTAATATATATAATATATATATATATATATATATATATAATATGTCAAGCAAACTGGTGTAGGAAGGAATTTTATTCATTTATTTTTTATTCACCTAAGCAGGCAACATCAACCACTAATATTCTTTCGAAAAATTTTTGCAATGATATCAGTACGTATTTATCTTGTCAAAGTTTATCGGTTGCTTTTTCTAAAAAAGGTTGAAACTAAGAAGAGCTCTGATTATATACTTCTTTAAATAGTCAGTTCAGGGGGAAACTGATCAACTTAAGCTGCACAGGGTGACTATGTGACATGTACAAATATTAGAGGATCAAAACAGTTCAGTTATTTATTTGGACATAAGAATTGTTACTTTTCGTCTTAAATATGGATGGTTCCACACTTCGGATGGCTCTGATCGGCTGTCATTTTAATTGTAAACGTGTATCTTAGAAGCAATTAATATGAACTGAAAACCAATAAACAACTTGAAAATAAAAGTTGCATCATTAGGACCAATTTCTTATTTTGAAATGATAGTTTTCAGTCAATTGCTATATTTCCTTTAATTCATAAACCTCCCCGTAGAGTGGATTAATAGGTTAAAATATAAAACATCCTAAACAGGCTAAATTATAAAGAATTAAATCCAGAAATAATATCTGCCAATAAAGGTATTTCACGCTTATGAATAAAATAAAAAATAGCTAAAAATTGAGCACAAATAATTTCAAAATTCAAATTAAGTTATTTATTGGTCATGGGTTTTTCAGTTTTAAATTTACAAAAAAAAAAAAAGAAAAGGAAACTTTTAAAAATAATATAATCCAAATTTATTATCGATTACCATCTTGAAAAAAAAAAATTCCAATTGCTATCAATTCCAAAAGACTTATTTAAAACTCAAATTAAGTACTTTATGGGTCATGCGTTTTTAGTGCTAAATTTGCTAGAAAAGGAAAAGGGAAACTTTCAAAAATAATATAATCCAAATTTATTATAATCGATTATCGTCTTCAACACGAAAAAAACATTCTAAATATTGTTATCAAATCAAAAAGACCTAATTAAGAATAAAAGTTTTTGACTTTCCTCTGTTGCCAGATTTCACTATCGAAATGTATTATAATTTGCAATTGAAATGAGCATCAAATTTTGCAATAAAGTTTTATAAGGTTAATAACCTCGGAATATTTTTTGTATATTTTCATCTAATTTTGGAGAAATGTGTAAAATACTGTTGAAGCAATTGCATAGTCTTAGTGTTAAAAATATTTTGAGAACAAATTCTTATATTTATGACTATATTTCTATTAAAAAAAACTGCAGAAAATTTAGGAAAATTTTTAAATATATCTATAACTATTTTTATGAAAAATTTTATTAACAAGAAAAGATTCAAAGAAAAAATAAAGAGTGGAAAGATTTCTAACCCTTTTTCCGTACACAGCAATGTAATTGACATTCTTTAAAATTAATATTATTCATCTAAATTCTAATCATCCAACTGATCAGGCGACGTTGAGTAGAGTTAGGAAGAGATAACGCACCATGAAAAAGCTTGAAAATAACACTTTGAAAATAAACAATGAATATTTTCAAAATTAAATTTTTCAATTAAAATAAAGGATCCCAAAATGTTTTTTATTCTAATTCGTATGTAAATGTTTCCTAACTGTATGGGGTATGTGTATCAAGATACATATACCATATATTTAATTAGATGTCTCATGTTTTAATAAATGTATCATGTATCTAATACATGCATCATGCATGTAAATTAGGGTTGGCCGACGCACCGGGTGCGGTGCGGTGCGGTGCGTGGTGCGCTCATTTTGGTGCGTGCGTGCCCCGGTGCCGCATCAAAAAATTTCAGGCGGACCTCGGTGCGTGCGGCTTGCGGTGCGGGCGGCAAGAAAAAAAAAAGTGCGGGTTCGGTGAAACGGAGCACAGAGGAAAAATTAACGGTGCGGTGCGGTGCGGTGCCTGGTGCGGTCCTTTGGATCGCACCGCACCGCACCGCACCAGCTTCCCGAAAAACTTTTAAAAAGAAAAAAAAGAAAAAAGAAAATAAGTATATATATATACTATATATATAAATATATATATATATATAATATATAATATATATCATATTATATATACCTTATATATATAATATATAATCTATATACTATATATATA
>JABUQX010050761.1:15000-23066 GCA_015478945.1 Trachelipus rathkii
CGGCTTACGAATAGTGGATAGAGTTTAGATGTTTGCAGTGAGAAGAGTCACTTAATGAAAAGTAGAATAAAGTACGGAGATAAGACAGAACTGCTGGAGGAACACCACTATGTGGATAGAAAAAGAAGAAGTCGCCCATCAACAATTGCCGATATTGAGCGATTTGAAAAGAAACTAGACATAAAATAAAGCAAAGAGAAGGAGGGAAACCCAAAGGAGGGGAGCTTAGAGCGTGCGCGTGCCCCATACCCGGTCAAAAGCCTTGGATATGTCAAGCGACCACCACCAAGTCTCCCTCCGTTAGTTCCTGTGAGGAGAAAACCAATAAATCAGATTAGATAGGAAAGAATATTGCCAGTAGACTCGAGCACCGAAAGCCGTACTGGCGATCGGAAAGAAGTGAATAGATTCCGATGATCTAAGAAATGAAGAGTTGAAAAGGTTTCAAAGATCTTAGATAGGAAACAAGTGAGAAGCTATAGGGCGGTAGTATAGAAGGATCAGAGCGGCTCCTTTTTTCAGAATAGAGTGGACATTGCGTGATTCAACACTGAGGAAGTTGTACTTGGAGCACAAGAAAATATAGATGAAGAAGCGGGCGGGGTCAGCCACGAAAAGCACCACTCGCCTCAAAACTCTTGAGGCAATGGCCACCAGGCCACCCGCCTTCCTAACGTTCCATAGATTTTCCGGGAGCCCATACACCCGATCGATGGTAATCACAGGCAAAGGCATAGGCACTGAAACGAAGGAGGAGAAGGAATGGCCAGCGATTGTCTGCAGGAGTTGCGTTAGAGGATATATAGGAGCCTAAGAGATCGGCTTTTCAGCTGGAGATATTAGCACAGAACCATCAGATCGGTATAAGAGGAGAAAGACAGATTTAACCATAACAGTCATTGGTTCAGAGATGTTTTTGCCAAAGAGGCCAAAAGATTTCTCAGATAGTTTCGATCAAGAAGGTTAGCGCAATTTTTTTTGATGAAAGCTAAGCCCGCTTTGCTTGAAGAAGAGTATCCCTGCCAACGTTTCAGCCATGACATGAAAAATTAGCCAAACGTGATAGAAGAACGATGATTTTTCCATGCCCGATACGCACTGGCTCTAGCCTGATTGGCCAAGAGCAAGCACGATCGAACCATGGATTATGAGGAGAGGAAAGTATTTAGTCGAAAGAGGAATTGAACCTTGCTCATCCCATCAATGATTAAAGCTTCCACCTTATCGGCAGAAGCCGCAGCGTCACCAGAGTCAAAGCATTTCTTCCAATTAAGCTAGTGTAGAAGCGGACGCAAGCCCCCAATCGACCGATCAACAGTGCCAGAGAAAAAACGCATAGGGCAGGATGGAGCTTTCATAGAGAAAGTATTAAAATTGAGAGATATAAGGTTGTGATCAGATTTACCGATAGTGAGCAAAGTGTATTTATTTAGAGAGAAGGACTAGTGGGTGAAACATAGGTAAGTTGTGTTCAAGAATTGGTTGGGACGATCGGGAATGTGTGTGGGTTCTTAATTAGTTCGCTCCAGATCGTTCTAGAATGTCTGAATGATCTCGGGCCTCCTCCCACCTAAATCAGTATATGAGAAGACCCCCAACCATTCAGTGTTTGTGTACATTGAAATCCCCCTAAATCATGAGGACCTCAGCTTATAATGAGAAGGTTATAACAGTCGCGTTTTGAGAAGTGTAACGACTATCAAAAAAGGGCGTGAAAATCTGTTCTTGTAGGAGAACAGTAGCAGAAGCACAACATTATTGTAGTAGAAGGAAGAAAGTATAGAAGTCTTGTTAAAGGCCTTTTCCTCTTCACTTCGTAGTCACAGTGAAACTTTACTCTATGTATTACTGACGCTCTAAAAACAGGGGACAGTGTGGAGCGCGTCAAACGCACAACTCTCCCATATCCCTCGCCCCCTCATGCTTCAATTTTTCTATGGCCAGAAATTAATGACTATAGTGCGTTGCCCTTTCCTCGAGAAGATCAAATCTCCCTTAACCAACCACTATTATGCCATTATTATATTCCTCAACTCCCTCCGAAAACTTAAATACCTTCCTATTCTAAAAAATAAACCTCCCATCAACTATGAGTTTCCGTAAAAACAAACCTTCTTTGTTCGATCAACTATCACTTTGCGGAAAATCAAACTATTAAACCGCTGGGTTTCCGCAAAAATAAATCTCTCTTTCTTTTTGGACGCTGGTCCAGGGTAACTCCCTGGATGCTATCTCGACAAGCCACCTCCATCAAAAACTGTGAATGCTATCAATGCTCGTCCGACAGGCTTTATAAAGGAAATATAAAGCCGATTGGTGGGAGGTCTTCCTCTCACCGACCGAAAGCCGGCTTACACGCGGTACGATACTTGCACGCCTCACATATTGGCCACACAATCATCACTCACGAGTTGACTATATATCACAGACCCTCCCATCTGCAACATTTTGGCTCTCGCATAGCCTCGCATCTGTTCGTGCGTCCGTTAATCTTCACCTTAGATTTTTTCAAACTGAAACCCCATTGGGCCGTCTGTTATATTCTCCTCACTTTATGATCCATAACACCTTCTAAAAGATCTATCCATACTCTTAATCTGATCTTCCCACTTTAGGGCATAACTCTATTTTCTGTGTATCTCAAGAAGTGAAATATTATTGACAAATATGATTTTTTATGTAATGGTCTCAAATGACACATGGACCATATATTTAATCTTAGTTTTTATTATTTTGACCTGGTAATGTAGTACTGAATAATGTAATTTTTCTTGACATTTATAATGATGTATTGATTGCCAGGACACCCACCCCATGGAGTTGATTATTCTACCTAGTGTGGCAGCCTTTGCGAACCGTGGTGAGCGTCCTGTACATTTTGAACTAAAAAAAATGGATACATAACAACATGTAACCCGAACCATAAATTTAGAGGAAAAGACCTCAATATCATCTCTCTCATCATTTTATTCTTGACTGTCATTGTTCTGAGGGACTATTAATACTCCTTCAGAGGTTTCATTACGATCCGAGGATGTACAAAATAAGTGCTTGCCCGGCATCTACCAGGTAATGAAATATTTAAATGATTGGAGTACCAATAGATACAACTTGGTTAGAATAGCAACTGTCTTGTGATGGGGCAAGACATTCACCGTCATTTTTCATCGAGGAAGCGGAGCCCCGTGTACTGACAGAGCAGGATTCATTAAGTTCTTCGAAACTCTCCGCCTTAACAGTCAACATTCAGACAGTAACGTCATGTATTACTGAAAAGTTAGCCGAGAGCTTAATTCTGGCCTGATATTTATTTAGTTACTTTAGCTACTGAGCCATGGTCGAACATTAATGTGTTGCCGCAATGACTATATTTTTTGAGAGAACTTTTCTGATCTCTTCGTTTGAGATTGTCTACAACATATTCTAAGGTTACATGAGCGACCAGAGTGAGATGTTGTTCAATCAAGAAAGAAACAGAATTTTCTTTATATTGGCACCAGCCTCTCCTATGACACAGTGAACATCATCTTGAGATTAGGTTCCATTCGCCAAATTCCATTAGATACGTCACTCAGATATTCACCTGTACAATCACTGAGAGGTTCAGAGCACGACAAAAATCTTGCTTCTGAAATAATAGTCACGGCATGACTATCAGAAGAAACAAGAAACCTCCCTGATGGACGAAATCAAACCATTTCGTCGGTGGATAAAGCTCAACTGGATGATTATTTGATAAAGCTTATTTAATTCTGAACTTTAGTTTTAACTCTATACTTATATTTTCCTTTCAAATGATTATCGCTAGTTATTAATTTGACAGTATGTCGTTGAAAGAGGACCCGTACACTTTCTTTAGCCTAAAAAACCACAGAATCTTCAACGTCACGAAAGACAGAAAGATCATCCATTCGTATCAATTTTCTGTAAATTTACTATATCCATCCTTTTAAGATTTTTCGTTTCACTTTCCCTTATATTTGTATTTAATCTGCTTCGTTCTTAAAGCTTGAATTGGGATCCTTTACCCTTTTAAATCATTTTCTTTTTCTACCAATCTACAAATCTTTCTCAAACTACATATTTCTTAACCCCGGATATCTTCATCCTTTCCGAGAAATAATTACGATTGCAAAAAATGTACGGTTTGCGTTGTCATGGGAAACAATATCGAAGTAATCCAAAACCACACTGGATAAGGGATGCCATGCGAATTGCTTCAACAGTTGAATTTCAAGCGAATATACTCACAAATACGATAATATTAATAATTAATATTGCTAGATTTCGCATTGCATTCAAATTACTGGTCACTACTCAAACGGCATTAGTCAACTTTCATCTCTAATTCAATTTCACACAACACCTCTGAAATTTTCTACAAGTTCATCAGAACATTTCTAATCGACATTCCGAGTTTTAGCCGAGTGCGATATTTGTCAACATGATCTACAGTATTCTTTTAGTATTGCAAATGCGAAAGTCTCAATGCGAATATAAAACATGCAGAATATATATCATTATATATATATTTATTATATTATATACTATATATATATAAGTATATATAGTATATACGCTTATATATATATATATATATAATATATAGTATAGTATATATATATATATATACATATATATATATAATATATACGTAATATATTATATAGCATACCATATAATATATTAAATATATATATATATACTATATTATATACTATATATATATAATATATATATAATTATATATATATATTCTATATACTATATATATATATATGTGTGGTGGTGTCTAGTGTGTGTGTGTTGTGTGTGGTGTGTGTGTAGTTCCGAGTGCGAATGTAAATAATCTACAGTATTTTTAATATTTTGCGAATGCGAAAGTTCCAACGCGATATTTAAAACATTGCGAAGTATATCATATAAATATATTTTATAATATATATATATGTAATAATATATAATATTATATAGTTATTATATATATATATAATATATTATAATATATATATATATTATATATACTATATATATATATTCATATATATATATATATATATATATCATATATATATATCTATATACATATATATATATATATATATATATATATAATCATACATATACCATATAAGTCATACCTATATATATATACTCATATATATATATGTGTGTGTGGTTGTATGTGGCAGATCTTTTTATGTTGTGGGTGCGGGTGTGGTGGTCTGTCGAGTGTGTGTCTGTATTTATTCTTCTTTCACCTTTCCTCAAGAAACAAAATTGTCGCTGGAGATTGACAGTTACAACAATTTTTGTTTTCTTGTGAGCCACGCACTCGGTCAGCTATTCGCACGCGCTGTGTTAATACTGCATCGCAAAAATGTTTATAAACGGTGTTTTTAAGATACAGATAACGGGAGTGTGTTTCCAGACTTTACAGTGGACAGCGACAGTGGTTAAGATGAGCAGTAGCTGTTAAGGCAGAGGTACAGAGAGTGCATAGAGAAAATGAGACTGTGTAGATAGGTGTGTCACAGAACTCTTTCAATGGAGAGGTAGTGTATGAAGAGACATTTCGCATATATGACCAAGACGCAGTGCCCGTCTTAAATAGCCGATGAAATAAAGAGTGACGCAACAATTCGATTGATAAGACGAAAACCTCTAGATTCGCCTTTCAAGAGGAGGAATTGCTATGACATTCGCAGATGCGTCTGAGGCATACTACCTGTCACACGGGAGGCGAACGACACCACTATAAGATCAAACAACTTGACGTGGCGCTGAAAACAGTTATGAATGCGCCTCAGAACAAAACGACCCAACCCGTTAGAACTCTGTTTAATCAGAGAAGCAATAGGCAACCGTCCAATTAACGGTCGCGAGAAAATTAACAGCAAGAATGTTAAGGACAGGGCGAAGGTTTGAGTTGATGTGTTTTCAAGAAGATCGATTATACTGTGTGAAAGATTATGTGGAGGGGAAAGAGGAGAAACTGAGTTTTTGAGTAAATTGAAGCCAGCCTTGTCTCAGATGCCCCAAAGATAATTCGAGAAAGATCACTTATGCCAGTTCGACCCGAGGGTTGCCCTCCTAGCGTGAGCTAATTGTTGTTAAAAGGGACTACGTCTATCAAAATGACGGGAGTAACGTGCAAGGGTGAAGATCGTCGGCATAGGAGTGGATATGTGATGTAGTAATAGAGAGAGGTCTTTATGAAAAGTAGAAATAGTTAGGAATATAAAACAGAATTATGAGTTGCACCACTATTTATAAGATTTGAAGAATGAGCGGTGGCATTCACCCAAAAATACCGAAGGAAGAGAGGACAAGAAAACAGAAAGACAAGAAGCCACAGATCGCTATAGTTAGAACGCTTCTCGAAAGCCATATTGGCAATCAGGAGATAAGATTAGAAGAATTGACATGGTTCTTCAAAATCTCTCTTTCTAGGATAGATGTCAAAAACCAGTAATACTTAAAGAACAGAAGCTAGAGAGCATCTTGCATCGAGTGTGTTGGAGGGTTGGCAGATTTTGCCTTCTTTTTGATACAGGACGCACCTTTCCAGCCAAGAAGCGGAGGCCAAAGTAGATCAGAGGCCAGAGACGGAATAATTTAACAAGCAGAATGCCCAGTTGAAAGCAACAAGTTTAGTTGGAAATACATATAGTGAGGAATACCATTCAATTAACCGTAAGCCTTCTTTCTGCTAAGCTCCTGAAAAGCAGAATATAATCAACCTTTTGAAGAAATTTACAATAATTGGCATAAATATGTTGGAGGGAGGTGGAGAAGTAAGGAAATACGGAGGAATCGTCTAAGGTGGAAATAAAAGCAAAGTTGAGCAAAGAGCTTCACTTTATTGAGATAACAGGTAGTTATCTTGACGGGAAATATAAAGAAGGGAAAAGCGGAACAAGCAAAAGCTAGAATAACATTTTTTGCAAAACATGTCAGAAGACATGATGAGGAAAAGGAAAGAGATAATTATGTTCGCATTTCTCTATGAGAAAAATTTAGATGTTATGGAGAATATGTTTTTTCCCGATTTGGGATGAAATATAAAGTATGCAATGCTTTCGAGAATTTCGAAAATGACAGAGTATTCCTAAAGTAGCGGTCCATGTGGCTAGTAGCACGAGCACAAGTAGAGTTAAACCAAGAGTTTATCTAGGTTAGTTGAAGGTAAAGATCATGAGGCGCACACCTCCCAAGAATAAGAAATGAGGTTTAGAGAGGAGAGGTGAATTTCAAGGAAAAATGAAAATTAGATTTCTAACACCCGAGAAGGTTGCAAAAAAGATTTATGAGAACAAGGCAGACCGGTACATTCAAAACAGGCCGGCAATTTCATGACGGCACCAACTCCATCACAGGAGGCCGTCAATGGCCTTTAATTGCTGTTATGAGGAGCACCCCTATAGGCTTCTTCGACTAATCGCGTGAATGCTATTTTATACCTTTTTTCTTTTTAAGAGGTAAGTTTGTCTTAATGATATTTATGGTCCTTGATAAGGAGAGCTTACTCACAGTACTAGAATACCTGTGAATATCGAGTGCAAAAAGGGACAGAACCAGTTGGGGCACTGGCAGTGCTATGGAATGTACTCTAAGACTCCATATATCTCATGTGTGTAATCTTCATCGCTTCATAGCGGCTACTTCCTTCTTCATTAATAATAGTATATACGGGTATATATCATATATATATATTATATAATAGTATATATAATAGTATATAATATAGTATATATATATAATATATATATATGATTCAGTGGCCGGCTTCGTGAACCGAAACATGGTGGCAGGCCACTTCAAAATAAAATAAATTAAATAAATAAATATATATATATATATATTATATATATATATTATATATATATACCTCTAATATTATAATATATAAACTATTATATTATAATTATATATATATACTGTAGGTTTGAATTATTTATTAATGACTAAGTATTAAGCGTGATTTTGAGAGCTGTTGCATTTGTATCTTAAGTGATTTACCATTTCCTATTTAGCACTCGTAACTCTCTTATAAAGTAAAGAAA
>JABUQX010050762.1:5000-27500 GCA_015478945.1 Trachelipus rathkii
GAAAGCAAGTAATGTAGAATACGTTGAGATATGGGTGGAGTTGACGTAGTAACAATTGATATTTAGAAATCAAATGATTGACATGTATTATAACCTAAACTGATTAAAGAGTAATAATGTTGATGGAGAATTATGAGCAAACTTGCCACGTTTTACACTTAGAATTTACCGTACTAATAGAATGGTTTAATATGGGGGTAATACTGATTATCTTGAGGAAAAGTAATACCCATAAGGGAGAGAATAACATAAAAGACAGATACTGTATTCTAGAATAAAGCTGGAGGGTGTAAATATGGTTGGTGGAGAGCTGTTTAGTGGAAACCTCATACACATATGAAATATTTCACTAGCTAAAGGAACAGTATAAGTATACGAGGGTAATTACGTAGAGTCTGAGGAACGAGTAGTTATGAGGATTAGTAAACACTCTTATTAAAACAATGGATGTATGATTGTCGGAATCTGCTATATCAGTAATATTATGCTTGGATATGGATGGCACTTTTAAGCCTGTACGTGAGAGAAATGAAAGTAATTAGCAAGCGAAAGCTGTACGAGATGATGGATTTTGTCGCAAAAACGGGATCGGTTCGCCCGATATTGCGCAAAAACAAAGAATGTAGGAAATTGGAGTGCGCATATACAAAGCATGGTAGATCACGACTATGAGGGAAGAAAGATAGGAGAGTTATTTAGTAAAACGCGATAGAAATCATGTCATAGGATGTATAAAATAAAGATAGTTAGGACATTACTTGGAGATAGATACCAAGCGAAATGAATATACCGGATACGATGGGGCACTAGGAAATAACTTGAGTATATTAGGATATATAGGCTAAATATAGAAGCATAAGAGGAAATAGAAATACGGATAATGCATACGGGATCATGAAAGGAGGGAGAACCTCTTCTAGAGGAATGAAGAAAATAGAGTGGCGGAGAAATAAAGAGTAAGTATTTCGAGGAATTTATTGTAAGAATTTAGTAAGAGGAGGTAGGGAATTTAGAGAGGATATATACCTATATAGCTCATGAGAGTGAGTTAAGACCAGATATGGATGGAAATATATGAAAATGTAGAGTTAAGTATAGATAAGTGGAAGTGAAGAGAGCGTCTATTTAAATAGAGTCATGCAAAAAAGAAAGAGTAAGGAGTCCGTCAGATAACGTGATGGGCATTGATAAATTGAGATAATGTACCGAACAGAAACAGAGGGCGGAGAATAGAGAACTTATAAGGAGATTGCATTAGCACAAGACTGCGCGATTGACACCGCTCAAGGTATTATGGATGAGAAAACACAGGTAATATTAACCTAACAGAATGGAAGAAAAGCATCATTATTCACTTGCTGCTCTCGTGATATCAATATTAAAGTAGAGGAAGAATATTATGCTCTAATATCTCCGACCGAGAGAGAGAGTAAGTACCAGTAAATGTTCGGCGTGAGGAGGAGAGTTATATCTTCAAAATATATGTTATCAGGAATCTTTGCGTAATGAGAGAGATCTACTTGCTTTGCGATGATGTTCAATAAGGCCGAAGATTAGAGAGAAATTGGAGACCATTGTGTTTCTCTATGATCCTATTCGATATATATAGTACCTAGTACTTCGAATTCGTGATACTATTTGTTTAATTTATACATGAAGATGCTACAAGAGAAAAGTCATATCGGAGAGGTCTCAGAGCCTATATGAGGACAAAAGTGTAGGCTACGTTTGTAGGGCTATTCATTACTATTTTTATACAAAAAGCTTTCTGTCGACAAACACCCCAGTAATAATGAGAGAAGACTAGTGATCATAAAAGAATATTAAAAGATTGCGAGAAGTATATCACTATACACCTCATCTATAGTTTTAATCTCATCCACATTTATAATACTTTAAAATGTCCTGATATATAATTATGACAAAAGAGTATTTTGTATCGCACAAAAATCACTGATAACATATGGAGATATAATGAGTTACAAAAACTTATAGGAATATCATATGAGAGTACTACTATGATACCTTTGGTTTAATTGAAGAATTAAACTGTTGCGCGCAGTTAAGAATTATCCGATGAAAAGTTGTTACCTGAGAGACAGATTGATATATGCAACATTCTCTCCTGGAGCATAATAAAATATATAAATAACATAGTTGAAGTATGCCACCTTAATGAAGTATAATCAACATAATGCATCAACGTTGGCGCTGATTTAAATTGCGGTATAAGAATTGCACATGATCCAACGCATCGAAGGTAAGTTGATAAACACTAGGAGAAACTATCGACACCACTAATTTCGGAAGCCGTTCAGACGCAATGAAGCTATATGACATAAGTGATGGAGATAGTTGGTACACTGGAGATAAGTCTGTTATACAGGCCATTTGAAGACAAACACACCACTGGAGCAATAAAACAGGAGAAATACCATGAGTGACTTGCACATAAGAGAGAAGATGGTTGTAAAGATAGTATACGAGATGTTCAACCGATACAGAGACAGAGCAAGAATAGGCTAAGCAAGGGAAAATAGATTTAAGTATTACTCGTGCTCAGTATAGTTCGATGTAATTCACTCACGAGAAGTAACAGATGACTGTGAGATTGATAGTATATAAGCAGAAAAATCATGAGAGCATATTTCGTTCTCACGATGTATGCGTGGTAAGATACACTCTCATTCGTTATACGATGTACTATAAAGGAAGAGGGTACCAACTAAGTTTAATATATATTAATATTAAATTAATATAGTAACTAATTCTCCGATGACACCTGATATATTGTTGTATGATCTGATAATGCTTAGGTATACATTTGAGAGAATACTGTATATACAATAAAAATAAATATATAAAATAAAAAACATAAATATAAAGCAGAAGGAGATGTAAGGATGTTATTAGAATCATATTAATAAGGCGTAATATCTTTGAGAGAGACAGAATGAGTAAGTCACGTAAGCTGGTGATGAAGAAAAACTTAGGGAGTTGTGAAACTTTAGTTTTAGATTCCGTGGGGAGAATAACCAGTTAAGATGGTTTATGACTTATGTGAATAAAGAATGGATAAGAAGTGAGGGAGGGGATAGAATTAGAATAAATATTCAGTCGTCAATATTGGGCGACCAATCAGATCTTGTGATATATACAGAGAAATGGAGTGTATACACGAGATCTATGAATTGTTACAGTATGTTTATGTAATGGAGTTAGAAAAAGATGGAATCTTGGCGGAAGGCAATAATTTCATACAAGATAGAGTGCTAATCTGAGGATAGAAGAGAGAAAAAAATAATAGAGAAAGATTCTCCTTGAAGTTATGTCAACACTATGTATCTCGCACATCCCTAAACAGTGTATGGATGCTGAATTTTAGTTATTATTCTGTAGGGGAATACGGGTGGCATAGTAGATTAAGTAGGGTTAGGTAAGGCTCGTATAAGAGTATGATAGGTTACTAGCGTTATTATAGCTTGATTAGATTACAGGTATCACTAGAGTAAAATTTACCAATATAATAGCCTATAAGGTTAGTACGATTTATGGTGAGCATTTTATACAAAATAAATTTTTAGATCACTAAAAAATCATTTAAAATACAATTATAAACTTTCTTTAAATACAAAATAATCGTCTTAGAAACATTTTTAAGAAATTCGTGAAGTAATAATATTAAAACCAATATAATGAATAACTTAGTAACTTAAAAGACTTCATATTAATATATAAAATATATATATATATATATATATATAATATTTCGACAAAATATAAACGTTTGATTTATATTTCCAGACAATAATTAATAGTTAATTAATAATTCATTAAGGATGAAGCAGAACAGAGATGATAATAATAATAATAATAATAATAATAATAATAATAATAATAATAATAATAATAATATAATAATATAATAATAATAATAATAATAATAATAATAATAATATAATAATAATAAAAATATAATAAAAAAATAAAAATAAAAATAAAAATAAAATAAAATTATAAATATAAATATAAATATAAATATAAATATAAATATAAATATAAATATAAATATAAATGAAAATTAAAATTAAAATTAAAATTAAAATGAAAATGAAAATGAAAATGAAAATGAAAATAAATGAAAGAATAATAAATATTAATCATTAATAATAATAATAATTAATAATATTTATAATATATATATAATAAAATATATATAATAATTATAATAAATAATAATATATATATAATATTATAATATAATAATATAATATATATATTATATATAATAATATTATATATATAATATATTATATAATAATTATATATATATATAATAACTAAATAATATTATTAAATTATAAAATAATAAATATATAATAATAAAATAATAATTAATAATGAAGACAGCAATTATTAATAATTATTAATAATAAAAAAGGTAGTTAATAATGTAATATAAAATTAAATTAAATAATAATAAATAATAACTTAATAATATAAATTAAATATAATATAATTATTAAAATAATATATAATAATAATTATATATAAATTAATTAAATTAAATAATTAAATATAATATAATAATAATAAATATAAATATACAATAATATAATAATTATCAAGTTAGATGGGATCACGGATATATACAAATAATATATAAATCATTGATAAAATTTAGAGTGATATTGAGATGAAACGAACAATTATAATCAGGTTTTTAACTATTATAATATCGAGATACCTGATGTTGAAACATCGGTATTAATACTATACTCGAAAAAATTCGCTTCGGGCGAGTATTCACTCAGGATAACTTAATAATACGAGTTCACCATATCATGTTTATAATTAAAATTGTAATGATATATTGATGTGAAATGAGCCAGTTTTGGACAACGAATCAGAGTACCCACAGAGTAAAGTCACCTAAATAATAAGTATACACACGGAATTACTATACAATAATGTATAATCGATCCGTAATTACAAATAACTGAATATACATAATATACTAGATACATATTATATTCATTAATAATGATTTTGAATAATAATGAAAATAAATAACAAAGAAACATTAGATTATGGAGTAATTTTAATAATAATAACCTATTTGTATATTTATAAATATACAGATGAGACTTGCACGATAATAGTCAGAATATACTGGAGTACGTATTGATGTCGTAATGCAATTTAATTTCACAAGGTAATCGGAGTCAGAAGTACATAGCATAAAACATTCAGTGCATAAGTGAGATGATCAGGTAATACTGAGAGAAATAGTTACTGGAGATAGTAGAATAAGATTTCACCTAATAATTGATAAATAGTTGATAGAGTCGGGATTCGGAGTAAAGTTAGAGATGAATGAATCGGTAGAATTCAAGAAGATTACATACATGTGATAATAAGTATGAATCGAGAGTACAGAGAATCAGGAATAGAGTCAGAAAATTTAAGAATAAATACTAAATTTATATTTATTTAATAATTATAATATAATTATTAATATTATTGTATTAAAATATATTATTATTTTTAATATTTTTCTTAATAATTATTATTATTCATTATTCACAATAATAATAAAAAATAATATGATAATAAAAATAACAATATAAAAATGAAAAAAACTATATTATGCCTTTAAGAATAAACCCTTTCATTGAATATTATTTAATATTATATATAATTTAATTAATAATCTTTATAAGATTATATATTGAAATATTAGATTATATTCACAAACTGTACTAAAATAATTCAATGATAAATGATAATGATAATAATAATAATAATTAATATATTAATACATAATCATATAATTAAATTTATATCCTAAAATAATAATTCTTATATGGAAAATCTTAAGCAATTCGAGAACATTAAATTAAATTAAATTATAATACATAAGATTTATACTCCACAGAAGACAGTTAATTAGAGAATATCTCTATAATACTATTGAGAATCAATATCTTATCAGGGATATCCTCTCCTTCTTTATGTTAATGAATAAGGCCAAAAATTCTTAACCCGAATGTAGTTTCCTCTCTATTATAATAGCTATATGATACCTTTGTAACGATATTTGATAAGAGTGATTGAAATCAATGAATAATATATATTAAGAAAGTTTCTCTCGTATCATGAATATATAATTAATTATATCATATTAAAATTAAATTTTAATGTAATTGTACTTATGGATTTTAGTCCTATGTGTTATTGAATTAGGTTAATTAGAATTTGAGTCTATCTCATCATTAATATTATTTAGTATAGTATTTATCTATTATGGAGAATCTCTTATTCACATTATGTCCGTATATTAATATTTATATATTTATTGAGTGTAAATGTATTTTATTGATTAATATTATATATTATCTAAATTATGTATTATATTATTAGATTATTCTCATTATTAATATTATGATTGTATCTCGTATTTATTTATAGAAAATGTTTTCATAATTATTAGATTTTGCTGTGATTAGTAGACACTTTAGTATAGTAGATGTATTTGTATTATGCACCACTTGAGTTAGCGACACAATTTATTAATATTAATTTCTTATGTGATTTAACCAAATATTAATTTAGTCGTAACGTATATTAACTTATACTATCAGTGAAGTCATGATTTAATAATTGGTAAACATCATATGCGTGTATAGTGTTGTCTATGTGCAATATTAGAATATTATTATTATTCTCTTTTGCTAAAGGAAGATGACAGTTAATTAATTTGTCTGAATGTAACTTTATTGGTATTATAAATATCTATGTACATTTTTAAAATTTGTTCATTTTGAGAGTGATTCACTATTAATTATTATTTATTTATGATAGTAGTGAGAATTCAAATTACAATATTTTATATCAAGATAAGGCACTTCTCTTCCTATATTTATTAGTAACTAAAATTGATGAGTTCAATTTATGAGTATAGTTTTATTTATTTGATATAGAAGATTATTTTATACTGTATATTTATTCTGATTATTTTTATCTCTATATAATTACTTCTATTCACTCCAGTAGGATTTGTAGTTCTACTGCTCAAATGTTTTATTATTATTTTCGGCAGACTAATAAATTTTAAATATCATAAATATATCTTTTACATTGCTGGAGTAATATAATTGTGGGAGTGTACATACATACAGTTAATTTTAATAAATTTTTACTTTAATCGTGCACAAGTGGGAATTTCTTTCATTCAAATAGTTATTTGCTACTAAAGTATGTACATAAGGTGTATGTAGCTAACTCGTATAATACTAAAATTTTTATTATTAGCGTATTAGATATCTTTGGTAAATTAATCGGTGAATAGGATCCATCAAGTTTCATATCATACAAAGACCATTATTATACAGTGGATATTTGATCACATATGTCTCTAGATTAGCCTGTAGATAATGAGCCGTCAAAATTAACATTGATTTTGATGTCTCTAAAAAACAGATAGCATAATTAACCTAAGTTTCGTATGTGAATTAATTTAAAAGTCAAAGAACATACTCTTGAATTTTAGTATTTGTAAGAACTAACGTTGCAATAATGATATCCTGATCGCTCACTGTATCCTGATAAGATTGAACTTAAAGATTCCTAACATGAGATCAAAATCAAGTTATTCCAGATGGAGTGACATCGACATATCTTAATGTCAAATCAAATTTGAGAGCGGGTTATATATTGGCGTTTGTTTATTATTAACTATAACTCGAATGGAATTTTATTGTATTTTATTATCAGATTTGAGGTTACAATTTATATTGACATGATTATTTCTTGTCTATTATTATATTGAGGTTCCTCTAAATTGTTAGCACCCTATATTCGAATTCACTTATTCTCATCTAATTATTTTAGTAGATTATATTGTATCATATTTATTTTATAATTTATAAAAATATATATTCGGTTTGTATTATTTATGAGGTTTCATAATTATTACCAAAATTATAATAATATTTTTATTAGGTTCTCATTATATGTTGTATTCTTAGATTATTAATCATGGGGAGTGAGTGGTGTAGATAGACTCCTATTATTTTCTGTAGTAAGTTAACTTAATCTATCATTCAGATTAATTTATTATATTATTATGATCAATCAGTAATTTCAAAATGAAACACGAGTATTTCAATTTTATGAATCTAAAGATTCCTTATCTCACATCATAAGTTAATTGTAGGATACGTATTATATTTTTAATTTTTATGATTTTCGAGTTTTTTTATTTAAAGTTTAATATTTTAGTACAATTTCTTCATTTTAGTAAAATTACTGAAATTTTTCTTCCTTATTTGAATTTATTATACTATATGAATAATGTTATATTTATATGAAAAATTGGTAAGTATATATATTATGCTCAATAATTAAATTATTATTCATTATGTTTGCTAGATTTGTATATTTGGGTATTCAATTGTTACAGATATGTGGAATTCGCTGTTCTGCGAGCATATGATTTACTTTACAGGTTATCCTATAATATTGAGATTTATTCTGCAAAGGTATTTTTTAAGTGTATTTTTTAGAAGGCAACCTATATTATTATATTTTTATTATTTCTTCTTTTTAATTTTCTTATTATACTTTATATTTTATTATTTATTTACTATTTTTACTTTTTCTACATATATCTTTATTTTATTTTATTTTTATTAAATTATTATTAATATATTTATTATTGTTAAGAGCAGCATTCACAATACAGTATTCATTATATAAATATATTATTTATAATATTAATTTTAATATTTATTATTTTATATTATTTATCCTAATCCATCTATCATTTACGATATCTTATTGAAATATATTCTAAAGATATTTTTAATATTCTTTATTTAATATTATATAATTTTAATTTTATCTTATTTAATAATTTTTAAGAATATTATTTTATATATTATATTTAATTATTCATTTATATTATTTATAATTTTATTATTAATTATTATTATTTTATATTATTTAATTATTAATAATTATTTATTACGATAATGGTGTATATTGCGAGAGTATATTGATTTTTTATCTACTCTACTATTATTATCAGCTGGAATTGCTGAGTAATGCTCTGGAATGCTCTCTGTATATATGATCGTGATATGTGATTTTATTAATTATCATCTGAGGCCGTGGATTTCGACGGCGTATCCCAGCCAGACGTATATGGGCGGATGTGTGGAGTGTCATACACGATTATATATCAAGATTTTTTTATGACTACCACTCAGAACTTTAGAGAGGAGGTATCTCCGAGTCAAATGTGAGGGCAATTACCCGCCCTGGGTATATCTATCTCCTCAAATCCATTATATACATTATAACAACCGTAACATATCTACAAAGTGCGTCACTCAATTTATTCCTATTTATATTAGCACATATTATCTATCTATTTCACTCTATATTAAAATACTTATATCACATTACTTAATTATATACATATATTATATAATATACTATATATAATATATATATTCATATATATAATCTTACTATTATATATATATATATATATCTATTGACTACTGACTCAATCCCACTTTTTCTCTAAATAGTATTCCTCAAGACGTGCAGGGACGCTTGGCCGTCTGCCACTATCCTCTATTTAGATCACCCCACTACATCACTCTACAAACCTCAATATTTCCTCATGCCTTCAACTACAATCAAATATATACATGTGATACAAGGTTATTTATCCACCTCATAATGAGTCCAAGAAATTACAACTTATTAATTACTACTAACTACTATTATTGATTTTCATATCAACACTATATATGTCACTGTGCTCGTATACGTTCTATACCACACTTTACCTCAGGGGAGATTTCTCGATGTATATTTTCGCTCGAGTATAAATCATGACCTGTCAATATCCTCAACTTGCATCCTTATCAACACTCGAAGTTAATTTGAGGAACATCCACAGTCAATCAACAATACTTTAGCAACGTCTTAGTGCCCTTGAAGGTGAATTAATTTCACAGACCATGGTTGCTCCAACTACTGAAAGTAATATTCCTGACGTCTACTGCTCACACACGCATAGTGGAAAAACTTTTAAATTATTATTCCACAAGACCAGTTTGGATATTTAATCCGATTACGCAAACCATAATTTCTATTTTTAAAATGATAATCTTCGAATCAATGATCATGGAATAGCGATGTGTTTTTAATCACACTCTTTGACGCCAATAACTCTTCCTCGTTCAGCTAAAAGATCATAAACGATATCGTTCCACTCTGCCATGGGACAGTCAAAGAAGTCAGCTAACAGTATTGAAGTAATATCCACCTACCCACCTTGCGTGGGTTCTGTTCCTTCGCTTGTAGCACACTCATCTTTTGCTTTTTTTTTGGGCTGCGCTGATAATCTTTCTCCAGCTATAATGCCATATGCTGATTTTCACTCAACATATGTAGCAATGATGTTAGCAATTAATATATTAACTCCACTTCTTGTATATCACACATGGTTCAACACGATACTATTTGGCCTCTTCGTCAACTAGGAGTTTACGCAAAGTATACTCGCTAAACTCTGAGTAATATGCATAAGCTGTTACTGTACGTTTGGCGAGCACGTGTACTGAACATCCTATTCTACCTACCCTACTTATCTTACTTTCGGCACTCTGTATAGTTAAGCTTGTGCTCTACCTTTCTTGTAACGAATACACTACCTTGCTTTTAATATACTCTACTTTTAACAATAACCCTATTAGTCCAAATAACTCACCATCTCTATATCTAAATTAATACTTTCAAAGTATATATCTCTAATTATCATTAATCAAAATCAAAATCGTCTGCGTTGAGTACAATAATAATAACAATATTACATCATCACTAACATTACTCTCTACATGTTCACATAATTTATTAAACTATAACTCATCATACTCTACTACTGCCACTATATTTCTTAAATTCTTAATTATATATCATGAATTTCACATTATATCAATACTATATAATATAGTCCCATGGAGACATATAACTACCAGAAGGCTCGCCTATCTATAATCAGTTCCTCCCTTAATTAGTTACCGCTAATGTTACTCCGCTAATGTCCGCTAGTTCTCCAGCTCAGATAGCGCGGACTACCACACGAGACATGTCTGACCAGGTACATGCAAAGCCGATTGACCGCAGAGATCGTCAGGATAAATACGTCGGCACAGTTGAAGCACGTGCGAGATGCACAAAGACCTTACATCCTTCTTACACAGCTGTGAGCCATTTTGACCAACTCGCAGCACCTTCTTTTTCATGAAAAGAAAGCATATACACTATGTTAATTATAGTTTACTTATAGATATTCTATTTCGGCTGTACATAGTATTGAGAGAAGTATTAATCTCGTTTATTATAAGGTGCTCTTTAATAATTTATTTAATAAGTTAATAGATTTCCTGAAATTAATTCATCATATTCAATCCATCTCATCCTTTGAATAAAAGTGTACCATTATTGTTTTTGCCATAATTGACATATACCACATTTAATTATTTTATATATGACGTTGCACATTGTGGCTTACTCTATCCTCCATACCCACTATATACCATTCCCCTCAGTCACTCGATGATATACACTCACATGTATATTGAAAATTGCAAAAATATCCTCATATATATCTTACTCTATCACTAGAGCCATAATCCTAAACAATTATCTGTGTAAAATGCTATAATACTCTAGTGGTTTCCCTAATATATATTATATACATTTCCACCTCATTATTACATCTACACTCACTTAGCTATAATATTATAAAGGATATTTATCCTACTGAGCATTACTAAATTATACTTTCTATATCTGAGATTAATATATCCTTATATATACACTCAAAACCTTCATTTGTTACATACATACTATATACCAAATACTATACTTAATCAATCTCATAATATACTTATCAAACTTTATTCTCACTCCATCACCTATTATACCTATCTCCCTTTCTAAATAAACCTATTATTTATGGGGTTCTCTTACACACACAGAATTGACACCTTAACACATATAATACATATAATATCTATCTTCTTATAGAGCAACATACATAACTTACACTAATATACTAAAGTTCTCACCATCACGCTAGTATAACAACTAGTATCATGAAACTCGCCAAAGTTATGCTACTAGAATTTTTCGAAAACTTCTTCACTTAACACCTCTCCGCAGGTCCTAATTATTGAAATCAAGTCACGAAGCCATTATCCCTTATTCAATTATATATTCTAATAAGATTTCCTCACTTAATATACTCTTTACTATCCTATATTATCTATTCGTACTTCTCTATGCCAACAGTACTTTACCTATTATATTATATAATTATATAATATTAATTATTATATTTATACTAGTAACAGTGGAATTATATTCATTAATCTTGTTAGTTTTATCATTATAATTTATAATAATTTAAATATTAATTATTATTATTATTATTATTATTTAATTATTATTATTATTATTATATTATTATTATTATTAAATTATTATTTAATTTTTACAAATAATAATATGCATAATTAGAATTGCAATCAAAGGAACATCCACAGATACCTATATATACTAAAATCCGTAAATAATGTTCTGTGGACTCCTCGTCAATACACTAATACTAGTATATTATACACTCCTTATCTTTACTGAGGAAGTCTCAGGTTTAACTCATATATCTTATATATAGAATCTCCATCTCTACACTCATAAGGTATGCGGGTGATATACTGGCAACGGACATTCCGCACGTGGACCAGAACGCAGGTAACCAAACAATGGCCGCTCCCTCTTCTCGAGTTGTTCCAGGCTACTTCTCATCCCGCGCAATGCGACATATCGACTCAAGTGCCATAGCACTCTCTAACAATTCACATACTAAGACACTTACCTTTATCTACTGTCTCCTTACCTACGACATGGCGCTTATACGATCCTTTTGTATATTGTATCATAGTACTTAAGTGCTTTATGCTATCACGAGTGATACGGGGGAGTAATGAGAAATCTCACTTTTAGAAACATCAAAGCCGATACATTCGGTCTAAAGCTATCTATCTAATCTTATCTATCTATCTAAATCTATCTAATCTATCTATCTGTATTCCATCTACTCTATTCCTATACAGACTGCAAATGCTGATTAAACACTACTCTGAGTTCTTAGTACTTAATCTATCTGTATCTATCCTAAATCTAATTCTACTCCCTCAGCTATACTTTAAGGCTTCACACACTCTAACAATCAACTCATCTAGCTCACTATATTGTCACATTCTATCTATCTATAATATATATATATATATATATATTTATATAATTAATATTAATTTATATAATATTATATATATAATATATATATATATATATATATATATATCGTATATATAATATATATATTTATGATATATATAATTTATATATATAATATATAAATATATATTATATATATATATATATATATATATACTATATATACATATTATATATATATATATATAATACTATATCTATATTATATATATATAATATACTATATATATTATATACATTATATATATATATATACATATATATTATATAATATATATATATATATATTATATTATATATATATATATATATAGTAATATATAATTATATAATAATATATATATATATATATATACTATATAACTGACACGCGGTCTCGTGTCCGCAGTATTGTGCAAGAATTGCTCTGAAACGGTGAGAGTCTGAGACGACAAAAGAACGCCGCAGCGATATCTATGTATTCATTTCATCGAGAGGGATATCTACATATAGAATAACGATACCTTATCAGGACTCGCGAGTAGAGAAACGCTGTCGAGTTAATATATATACGGTACGTGATATACGGTGAAGTCAGTGAAGAGACCTTAGTAAGAAGAAGATTAGATACGACGCCAATGATCTTAGATCTGATCGTGCCACGAACTGTAGACACGAGTTGAACGAACTGAATTAGTATGATTGAGTAAGTACGAGTGCGAGAAAGTGAAATAGAGTGATGACTGTGATAATAAGCGAATGAGATGATAGAAGTATGTAGTGAGTGAGGTAAAGATAGCATATAGAAGGACATAGTAACAATGACAATGTGATACAAATTTTTATTTTCAGTAATTTATATATAATTTATGACTGACCTGAATATTACTATTTCTTTCTATCTGATCATCAAATCTTTCTTTGACATTTGGAAACATATATATGACAGGGATTCCCTATGGTGCCTTGAGTATATTTCAGACACAAGTGTGGTTCCCTTCATTGATGAGTGACCGTATAACCTTTGAGATCCTGTAAACAATAATAATAATCTAAACATATACAATAAAAAAAAAATAAAATAATATATAATTAATACATAATATATAATAAATAAATAATATTATAATCATATAATAATAATAATCAATAAATATATTAAATAATATAAATATAATAATATATATATTTATATATATATATATATATATATATATATATAAATCATTTAACAGGTTCCATTATTAAAAACATATCAAATCAATTTATATTTTGTTCTTATCAATCGAGCATGAGTACACAAATCATGTATGAGCAATCGGACTCTGACAGCGCAAGTCGATAGGTCTTTCCATTGGTAGAACACTACAAACGCTTCATTGGACAAAAAATATAACATTCTTATGGGGTGGAACAGGAAGATAGGTATCAAACTATTTCAGACATGAGGTAGGCAAGAAATGATTTTAGGTTTAGTACCCTTAAAATATATGTTAATTGGAACCATGAGCTGGATTTCAAATTAAGACGCTATACCTAACACACCATGCAACATTGCATCTCACCAAAGGACTACCAGGAACTGGCAATCTTTTCTCACGTCATAGGACTCAAAATTTTGTTTGCAACTTGTCCATAAAACTATAATAAACCTCATCATAACCTTGAGATATATCTCCGCGGTACTCGAGAAGCTGGAAAGTATCTTTAAGTCATTGGTGGGAATATTTTTGAGGGCAAGAGGGTCCAAACCCTTGAGAGATTGTGGTCTTTCTTAATTTTGAGTAGAGCGCCCTAATCTCTTAATTGCAAGGATAATCAATGAGTACTCTCTTTGTCCTCTCTTCTGTAACCGACGATCATTTGAGGAGGAAGTGGAAAATCTTTTGCAGAAATTTAACCTGTGATATATATATTCATCTATAAAATTCAATATTTTCATATGAGAGCCAATTATAACATAAACTATTTTGTAATATGTTACAGGAATATACTTGAGTCTCAGTCTTTATTCCTTTTAATATTATTAATCAATCTTTCGTCAAAGTCGCACACATTTGTATATTAATTTAAGCCGGGATGACGTCGACGGATAAACTGTGACATGAATGAACTCTCGAGTATTACTAGCGGTAGGAATTAATTGATTAAGTCATGAAATATAATAATAACTGGCGGCAGGAAGCTGCATAAGCGGACTTAAACGTACTTAACTCAGGTGCTGAGAGATTGCGCCTAGTGAACTAATAATCAAACAAATGATAGATAATCGGGTGCCTACACCTCTATGATATATATAAATAAAATAATAATTAATTAAATTAAAATATATATATAATATATAATATAAATAATAATAAATATAATTATAATTAACTAATAGTTTAATAATTATTGTATAAGTTACTAGGCGATGATAATATATAATAATGTTAATATAGTCAGATGTTAGTAATAGGAAGGTAAAGAAGAAGAATGAATATAATATAAGAGAGAAGTAATATTATAAGAATGAATAGAATAGAAGAAGAGAAGAAGAAAGAAGAAGAAGAATAATAAGTAAAGATAGAAATAGTAATAGATAATGAGATATAAGATAGAAGATAATTAAATAAATCAGTATAAATTAATATATATCATAAATAATTAAATAAATAATAAATATAATAAATTAAATAAATTAAATAATAATAATTAAATAAACTAATAATAAATAATAAATATTAATAATATAATATTAAAGATTAATAATAATATAAAATATAAATAAATAATAACTAATATAAAATAAATAAATAATATAAATATCATGATTGCATAGTAGATATAGAAGTAGAAAAGTAAAAGTAAATAATTTCAATTCTATCTAAATATAAATAAATTAAAATAAATATAATTAAATATAAATAATAAATAGTAATTAAATAAATTAGTATAGTTGGAGATATAAGCCTGGAGGTCGCCCCAAAACATACATAAAGTTTACTCCAATAATATCTTATGAAAAAGAAAGTGAAATATTTATTTACCATTCACAGGACTTATTAAAACGTCATGAGGAAATATTACTTGTCTCGCTGATGAGATCTCGCGTGTATAGATTCAGATAGCAGAGATAATAGCTGAAATCAAATCTACGATGGACTTTACATTCAACTCGCAATTATAATTAAGCTGAATAGAGCGGATAAATAGACAGAGTTATACCGCTACAACCTACTAATATAATTATATTATATATTGTAAAATTTAAATTATAAATGAAAATTGATTTCCTTATTCGATTGTACTTAATTTAAAAGAAATAAATATAAATTATTAAATTTAATAATTAAATAAAATATGTTAAAATATGATTAGTAATACATTGATTAAAATAATTTTTAATAATAATAAAAATAATTAAAATAATACATATAATAATAATAATAATAATAATAATAATATTAATAATAATAATAATAATATAATAATATAATAATAATAATAATAATAATAATAATAATAATAATAATAATAATAATAATAATAATAATAATTAATAATAATAATAATAATAATAAATAATAATAATCATATATAGTATTATTAATCGTATGTAATAATGATAATGAATAATAATAATATAATGCCTATGATAATGATGAATAATTTTATATAACAAAAAAACATATAAACAAATAAATAATAATAATAAATAAAATAATAAATAATAAATAAATAAATAAATAAAAATATAAAAATAATACGTAAATAAAAAAATAATAAATTATAAAATTAATAAATAAATAAATAATATTTAAGTAAAAAAAGTAAGAGAATTAAAAGCCGAAATACACCTAAAGTAATATAAATATCTCTTTCTCAATCACATTCACATTAAAATGATACTAATGAGAGTATGGTAAAGCTTTAAAAGTAAATAAAAACTAAAAAAATTATATAAAAAAAATAAAATAAAAGGAAATTGGTGTGTATGCTATTCCGTTGCAGGTACGATTTGGTCCAGTCCGATATTTATACAGGGTAGTTATTAATTTATTCTATATTATTTATTTTATTATTTCTAATATTACACACCGTATTGAGTTCTGTATTTATTTTATTAATTTTATTTAATCTTTATTTATTTAATTTTTTTTTTTTTTATATTTATTTATTTTTAATTTATTTATTTTATATTTATATTTATATTTATATTTATATTTATATTTATATTCATATTTATATTTATATTTATATTTATATTTATTTATCTATATTTATTTTTATTTTTCGAGTTATCTGTATATACTTGATCTTTCTCTATAATATTTTTGCGCTATTTTCACTTTATATATCGTATTCTGCCTTCGCTTTCTGTATATTTAGTTTCTTCCACTGCTGTTATGTATGCACTCATTTATTGATTAGTGCTCGGTCAGAATATTGTATCAAGATTGTATGTAGTGTTAGGAGTGTGAGACTAAAAATTTGGAATTGCTTCTATGCTAGGACTGACAAAATTTTTATGAGCTTTATTTATTTATTTATTTTTATTTTTATTTATTTATTTATTTATTTATTTATTTATTTTTTTTTATTTATTTTTTTTTTTATTTATTTTTTATTTATTTATTTATTTACTTAATGAAGCACAAACCAGTTATAAATATAAAATATAATGAAATGTCTAATTACAAATATAAAGACAATGTATACAATAACTTTTGCAACTTTTTAAAATTACTTTTATTTATTTATTTTTATTATTAGTTTACATAAGATATTTATATTTATATTTATATTTATATTTATATTTATATTTATATTTATATTTATATTTATATTTATATTTATATTTATATTTATATTATCTAAGTTTGCTTAAATTATAAAATAAAAATAATTCCATATTAATGTTCGAAGTGTCTGAACGAAAGCTCGGAACAGTAATAAAATCAATTGTTCTGTTTATTCTATTAAATAATATTAAAAGATAGCTCGAAACAGTAATAATACAAATATAATCATTTTAAAATAATATTAAAGGAAATTTCTTTTGTCCAAAGAAATATTATCAAGAGGCACTTGAAAAAAGCGACAAAATTTTACATTAAGATAAATGCTGATATTGAGATTTTTATTATTAAAATTGTAAAAATGGATCTGTATTCTATATTATTCTAATAATTGAAATTGTAATTTCCTTATTCTAAATAAAAGTTATAAATTTAAAATAATAATAATAATAATTATAATAATAATAATAATAATAATAATAATAATAATAATAATAATAATAATAATATAATATAATATAATAATAATAATAATTAAATAAATAAATAAATAAATAAACAAATAAATAAACAAATAAACAAATAAACAAATAAACAAATTAACAAATAAAATGTTTATTAAAATTAAAAAATCTCTATTACTCTAAGTCTATTATAATAATAATTTAAATTATATCCTTATTTTAAAGAAAACTTGCTAATTGAAAATTATTATTATTATTATTATTATTATTATTATTATTATTATTATTATTATTATTATTATTATTATTATTATTATTATTATTATATTATTATTATTATTTTTATTATTATAGAAATTCTATATCAGCCTTGCTTTTAACATAAGTTTTACTTTTAGCTTCCAATCCACTAAATATTTTCTTCTAAAATTTCCATTTAATTTTCTTAAAACTATTCTAGAAAATAATTTACAAAGAAAGTATGAGGCATATTTATATTTATTAGTTCCTGACCGATTTCGTCCGTAAACTTCGGACATCTTCAGAGTTTCGATTCTGACAAATGAATGAATTATTTTACAAAAAATTTATTATGAATTATTAAATTTTAGGTAGCATTTCATATTCATTGTTATTATTATTATTATTATTATTATTATTATTATTATTATTATTATTATTATTTTATTAATATTTAGGTAACATTATTATTATTATTATTATTATTATTATTATTATTATTATTATTATTATTATTATTATTATTATTATTATTATTATTATTATTATTATTATTATTTAGTTTATTTATTTTTTATTCTTTATTATTCTTTATTTTTATTTCATTATCTTTTTATTATATTTTAATTTATTTATATATTTACATATTAATTTTTATTTTTTATTTATTTTTTAAATTTATTCATATTTTTTATTTTTAGTTGCTTTTATTTCTTTATTTTAATAATTTAATTTCTTTTGAAATATTTACTTATTTACTGTTAATTATTTATTTAATTTACTTATGCATTTATTCTTCATTACTTATTTATTTAATTATTTATTTTCTTTATTTCTTTATTTCTTTTTTATTTATTTTTAATTTATTTTAATTTTTTTTTTTAAATATTTCTCTATTGCTTTTATTCCTTTATATATATTTATTATTATTTAATTGACATATAATTATTTTTCTTCATTATGTGTTTCATACATTTCATACATTGGCAATATATATATATATATATAATATATATATTATTATATTATATTATATATATTATTTATAATATATATATATATATTTAATATATATAATATATATATATATATATATATATAATATATATATATATATATATATATATATATATATATATTAGGGGTGTGTTAGGTGTGAGAAGAAATTAATAAAATGTGGAATGAACGTATGAGAGTTGTGTGGTGTGAAGAAAGGATTAAATGAGAAAATAAATGAAAGTACGGTGGGATGTTGTTGTTGTTTTTCCTTCTTTCCCTCCTCTTGTTTCTTTCTCTTTCCCTCCTCTTATTTCTTCCTCTTTCCCGCCTCTTGCTTCTTCCTCTTTTCCTCCTCTTGGTTTCTTTCCTCTTAGCTCCTCTTGTTTCTTCCTCTTTCCCTCCTCTTTTTCTTCCTCTTTCCCTCCTCTTGCTTCTTCCTCTTTCCCTCCTCGTTTCTTCCTCTTTCCCTCCTCTTGCTTCTTCCTCTTTTTCTCCTCTTGTTTCTTGCTCTTTCCCTCCTCTTGTTTCTTCATCTTCACCATCTGCTTGAGTCGTGTATGGGAATGCTCGCTTATAATTTTTATAGTTCATCGCACTGCACGTTTGGAGTGGTTCCATTCACATTACTATCTTTGAAATAGTTGGAGTCTAGAAGCTTTCGTCCTTTCAACTCACTCTTTCGCTCTCATTAACTCTCTCTCCAGTCTTTTTCTGCCACTCCAATTGTTACGTCACTCTCTTACCTATCACATATCACCTCCTTTGAAAAATATATAATTTATATATATATATATATATATATATATATATATATATATATATATATATATATATATATATATAATATATATATATATATATTATATATATATATATATATATATTATATATATATATATATATATATATATATAGTTCATTTCGTTGAAATAAGAAATTTTTTAGTTAATTGGAAACAGAGTAATTATTAAATATTAAGTAATATTTGAAGTACAACCCATTATGATCTATGGTATGTTTCCATATTTAAACTCACTCTTATACATCATTTTTAAATAATTATACGTCATTTTTATACAAAATTTTTGCCTTTATGGGAAGAACTTTCGTTCATCAGTCATGGCTTACTCAACATCCTCAAGCCACTATCCTCAAGAAAGATCGGCCATTGACCTAAAAAAGGTAATAATCAGATGATGCAAGAATGAAGCAAGAGTGCAATTCCGATAAATTTTTTTGTTGTTGTTTTGGCTGCATTTGGAAGAGGTGTTTGCTTTGATAGGCAAGAGTGGGATAGCGTTTGGTGAGAGAGCTGTTCATCCTCTCCAGTAAGATTCAGGAGTGTGTTTGCTTTCTTTTATCATAATGTATCATTCTATAAAATCTTCCTAAGATATATTTCATCAGTTTGAGTTAAAGTCTTGTTGCATTTATAAATGGTTGAGTACCCGACCCCAAAATCAACAATTAAATTCGCACGTCCTTATTAAAGTAAAAGATTTATTTCTCATTTCACGACCACGTACCAATTATTTTAATAAAATAATCGTCACGGGGATATTTTGGCATTAAAAACAATTCACTTCTACTCGTTTCTGTAATTATGGAAGCATAAAATAAATCTCGTGGAATGACTGAGTAATTCGTTTAGTTATTCAAAGGCTTTCAGTAACGGTGCAAAGATGACTCCAAATTCTAAAACAAAATCATCACTCCATAATTAATTAATTCTTTAATAAGATACTGTCTATGCCTTGGCATATGATTGTAGAGTACACTGTAAAAAGTCTATAATAGGCTGAAATCCAAGATAATAGGTATCAGTTAGCACTTCGAAAGTTACTAAATCCTACTTTTTGATGCGTATAGACCACCATTATTGTCACTTCTTGCAGCATGGATATTTTGTTCGCTTCAGGATATTTTGTTTGCTTCAATAAATCTGAAACAGGATTGCAGAGACTGAAGTAAAATGTCCAACTCCGCCAATTAAAGTCTGAAGTGTTTGACTCCGACCCTAATTTTTATAATTTTTTCAAACGTCCGACTTCTTCTTCACAAACACTCGTAACTTTATTGAATTATAGTCTCGAAAATATATTAAAGTGGTAAAGGTAATCCAGTCCTTAAACAAAATGAATCAAATGCTTAATAGACCTATAGATAATCGTATTTATCATTTACAAATATTCGTATTTTATCATTAATAAGGAAAGCCACTACCTATAGATATTTTAAAAATATTTTTATTAAAATGTATTCCATATTTATATTTATATCTTATTTAAGTTAAATATTATATGTAGTAAAATATCTTACGAAATAAATTAAGGCAGCGCATGTAATTTACTGTAAGCTCAACAATGCCATTAGGATTAGAGTATATTACCCTTATAGTGCTCCAAACGGAACAACCACAGGTAATTTTAAACCAGTGGTTCCCAACCGGTGGGGCGCGCCCCCCTAGTGAGGCGTGAAGAAGATCTAGGGGAGGCGTGGGACAATTTAAAATATTTTTTAATTTCCTTTTCGAAAGTAAACGGTAAAGTTTTTAATTTTCTATATTCTACAATTATACTCTACGTCTACTCTACAATCTACACTATACAGTGATTAAAATCCCCCTCCTTGAATAGGGCTTTGCCCGTGAGCGG
>JABUQX010050763.1:0-10000 GCA_015478945.1 Trachelipus rathkii
ACCCCTGAAAATGTTGCGCGAGGGAGACGTTGTGTCATCCGATCACCACGGAGGTCGGCCCGGAAACATGCTGCTGCACTGAACATGTCATGTTGCTCAGTACGCCGTATTTTGGACGAAAATCTTCGTTTTCACCCATACAAAATGGTGATCATCCAGGAACTGTTACCGAGGGACCTCGAAAACTGTGTCAACATTTGTTGACAGCTTTTGAACGACATTCCAGCTAACGATATCGTCATGTTCAGCGATGAGGTTGATTTCCACCTCTCAGGCTCAGTTAATCGGCAAAACTTTCGATATTGGAGTGAAACAAACCCGAGGGAGTTGCACCAAACGTCACTACACAGCCCTCGGGTAACGACCAGGTGTGCCATAAGTAGTCATTGAATCATTGGACCATATTTTTTTGAAGAGGGGTAATTGACGGTCACTGTCCCAGCTGATCAGTACATTGACATGCTGCAGAACTTCTTGCGACCAAACTTTAATGACCTTGACCTTGACCTTGTGAGGTTTCAACAAGATGGAGCGACAGCGCACACTGCCCGGAGATCGATGGATGCTGTACGGCAGATTTTCCCAGGAAAGGTCATTTCAAAGTGGGGTGATGTTCAATGGCCTGCTCGATCTCCGGACCTAACCCCATGTGATTATTTCCTCTGGGGTTACATAAAGGCTGAAGTGTACCAACATAGACCGCGAGACTTGGCTGTTTTGAAGACGGCCATTCGCAAGGAAATCCAGCTCATTCGGATCGACGTCTTACAAAAAGTTATGGAAAACTACCGATTAAGACTTCATAATTGCATTGACAATGGGGGTCGCCATCTTACTGATGCTTTGTTTAAAACAACTTAACGTAAAACCTTATGAATCGTAGAATTAATGAGTAAATAAATATTTCATATCACACACACACACACACACACACACACACACACACACCACACACATCACACACACAAACCACACACACACATATAATAATATATATATATATAATATATATATATATATATATAATACTATATACTATATTATAATATATATATATATATATATAAATATATATAAATATATATGTATATATAATACATATAGTATACTATATATATATATATATATATATATATATATATATATATAATATAATATAATATATAGATATAATATATATATAATAGGTATATATATATATTAGTGATGGCGTAGATGTCATGTGGATGCGGAAGCGGATGTTTGATTTTAACATCCGCGGAAGCGGAGTTTGATTTTAACATCCGCGGAAGCGGATGTTTGATATAATATATATATAGTATATATATATATAAATATTAATATATATATATATATATTCTATCATATATATATATATATTTCGAGCTTTAGCCACAATCTTTATATAATTGTTATCAGGGTGCGGGAAGGGGACCCAACTCAAATGCAACCCTACCCACCTTTTTTCCCCAACTCCGACCTTAAAAAATGAAAAAAGAGAAAGAAAAATTTTTTTTTACACATGGATTATAACTTTTTGTCACTAGTAATTGAAAGTCAATATAAGAAAGGTTTGTGCCTTGAGAACCATCAAATTTTTCTGCTTTCTGCTGAGAGTCTATTTCTCTTTTCATCCTATATTAGCCCAGCATTGGCTAAATACTCTCTCACTTGGGAACACTAGTTGGAGGACAGACAAGTAATTAATCCTTGCAGTTTACTTAAGCGTGGGTAAAAACATTTTGCTTAACTTTCCACCAACTGATAGGATCATCATTGCATATAGTAGTTTTTTCCTGTGATCAGTTTTCAATCATTTGCCATCTACATCTTTTGATAATGCGTGTGTTTTTCTTCATCCACTACTGGACTGTAGAAAATTTTCCAGTGTGAATCTGTTACTGATTTACTTGTAGAAGGTGTTGGTATGGTAATTTCGTATTTTCCTTTTAATGGGTGGCGAATTAATAGACTGTTCGGATTGAAGTTTTCAACTGGAACACCAGTGGACGATTTAAACTTGGTCTAATATTTGTGTTATAAAAATTTTGCCTTTATTAAACGGGGTCTAAGTAAGTTGCAATAGATGAATGTCATTAATTTCCACAGCAACCAAAGCGTTTTTACTAGCTCTAGTTTAATTCTATCTTTCATTCTTTTTTAAACAGGTCAGCCTTCTATATGTAAGTATTGTCATTGCATGTGATTGATTTTGTTCATATATTGGTTGTACGATATCGGAGACCAGGAATCTGTAGAGCGAGCTGATTTTTTATGGCATCCCTAATCTATGTGACTCTGCCTGACTCAAATTATTAATGAACTTTTTCAATGCTTGTGAGACCATGAGTCATCATTACATAGGTTGAGTCGAGTCCTATTCTCTCATTTAATTTGCATTCAGATTCAGTATTTTTATTATAAAATTCTTTATCAAAATCTCGAAATAAATACCCCACGCAACATCCGCCAAGGGCAAGCCGCGGCATGCAGATCTTTTAATAATGTGCGGATGCTCCCCGGATCCGGATGTTACCTGCATCACTATATATATTATATATAGTATATATATTGTATGATTTTATTTTGTTTTGTGTTATATATTATATATATATATATATATATATACTTAAATATATATATATATACTATTTATATATATATTATATATATATATAAATATATAATATAATATATATATATATATTTATATAATAATATATAATATATATATATATAATATATATAATATAGTTATATATATATATTATATATACTTATATATATATATATATATATATATATATATATATATATATATTGTAATATATATAGTTTTATATATCATATAATATATATATATATAGTTATATATATATATAATATATATATATATAGTATATATATATATATATAATATAATATATATAGAGTAATATATATATATAAAATAATATATAAGACCTGATCTCTATAATGTTAATTGGCCCTATTTTAAGAGATCACTTTGATATAGCAAATAATAAGATGGTTTTGGAATAGCGAAACGCTTCTTTATTTACTTCTTTATTCATTACTTCTAATGACTATTTTACATGAACACAAATTAAGTGATTTCACTATTGTTCAAAAATAAATGTTTACATCTTTAAATTTTTTAAATCTGACTCTAATTATAGTATCAATTTTTGGACCGAGAGAGTGTCAATGTGTTGGCTCTCCGGGCTCTATATCCTAACTGCCCTCTCCGCCAGTGGCACAGGCGTTTTGGGACAGTCACCTTGGTGACCTTGATAACTATACAAAAAAAAGAATGAAACAATTATTTCGGCTTTTACAACGAGGCTATACAAGGTTGCCCTTGCATATATCCTTTATAAATTTTATACTATGTACCGAATACGGTACATAATGGTTATCTTAAAAGTTGCCTGTAACATCACCTTCTGACAATTTTTTATAAATAGTTTAGGATAGAGGAGACAGTGGCTACTAAAGTCAGAGAGTAAAACAATAATTTTCACCTAAAATAATAGCGCTTCTACTGGAGGCAACCCTTTTTAATCATTTCTATGCAACACCTACACCTCAGGCGTTTTTACATCTGAAAGGAAAAAGATTATTATTTTTTTTTTTTTTTTTTTTTAGGTGTTATTTTCTCTTTTTAAATCTAATAAGTTATAGTATATGCGAACGTTTCTTAAATTTTCTAAATGAGGCTTCCCATTTTTTTTCGATACGTACGTTCTGTTTATTAACTTTTATAACTTTAAAAGGGCCGAAATAGCGAGGAGCTAATTTGCCGACATTAAACTGTGTCTGCCGTACCATGACAAATTTTGCATCATGCAAACCTTTGGGCACAAAGACGTGTCGATTTTTATAATTGGTGTGTGGAGCCAGCGGCTGGGCTAAAAGAGCGGCTAGCTTTTTAGCATATGCACTATATTCTATAGGGGCCGTCTCCGAAGCAGGATCAACTAATCCACTAGGTATTGCTATATTTTGGCCAAACATCAAATTTGCGGGGCTGAGACCGTTCTTTGTTATCGGCGCGAGTCTCAGAGTGAACAACATCATAGGTAAGAGGCTCGGCCAGTCGGAGGGGCTTAAATCATGTTCTTGCAACATTTATCTCAGACAAGCCAGCAAATTCCTATGATTTACCTCCAGGAGGCCATTACATCTAGGGTTTGAGCTACAAGTAGTCCGGTGATCCATTCCTACAGCCCTGCAGACTTCCTCGAACAGCCGACTAGTGAAATTCTCACCTAAATCCAAAATAATTTCCTGAGGAATTCCACAGAACGGAAATAGCTCTTGAATGAATGCATTCAATATTTCTCCCGAATTTATTTCTTTGAGAGGCACAGCAAACAAGTACTTACTGTAGCGGTCAATTAACGTAGGTAGGTATTTGTACCCTCTCGCATTAGGTAACTTAAGAATATCCACATGAACGGCTTCAAACTTCTTCGTTACTTCTTTAAAGACACCATAATTAGGACTTATACCTGGTACCGTTTTATTTTTCTGACATGCTGAGCACGTGCGGACAAACTGTTTTATTTTTTTATGCATGTGCTGAAACACAAACTCATTCTTTATATATTTTAGGGTTCTATTCACCCC
The DNA here is from genome assembly GCA_015478945.1 of Trachelipus rathkii. Classification (NCBI taxonomy): domain Eukaryota; kingdom Metazoa; phylum Arthropoda; class Malacostraca; order Isopoda; family Trachelipodidae; genus Trachelipus; species Trachelipus rathkii. The sequence goes on from JABUQX010050763.1 coordinate 4,633, forward strand.
TAGATGTCCTTTATTATGGTATTCGCTGATTACGTTCTGCACACTATCTTCAGGCACAAAAACTCGCGAATGGTTTAACGAGACATCGACAATTAATTCTATCTCCTTTTTGTTGTAAAAGAATTTCTGTTTTTATTCCTCTTCTTGTTTTCTTCTCTTTCTTTCGCCCATCAGACTCGCTAAGGACTTATCAGACTGGGTTTGGGTGTTATCTCATTTCTTCGAAGTCAACAATTCTCGTTTAAAATGCGAGGCTAAAACTTTGGCATTTTTATCAAATGTGTTTATAAATTTATTTGACAATTTCCCAATATGGCCGCTTCCCGCGCAAAACTGCTGTTTTCAAACTTCGGAACAGAACAGATCTTATCGGAGCACTTTCATTCATTACTAAGTTAATAGCGCCTACGTCAGACGCTATAGTAGTCCCCAGCTGATTGCTCTTGGCCGTATTGACTCGTTGGGCGGAGCACAGACTCACATTTTGTAACGCATTTCTCCTACGTCATCCTCATCTTGGGCAATATTTGCAAGTAAATATTTTAAATAACGCATTTTTGATTTCGTAATTAATCCCATCTGATATTTGAAAGTACTGCAATATGGCAAGTTCTCTTAATTCCCTCGCATTATAATTTTGTACATCATTAGTATGATTTATTTTATAGACCAACGCGCGTGAGCACGTGCATATACGCACCGGCTTTCCCGCCAAAATTGACCCATATTTCTTGAATAATTTTGTTAATCCTAATAAAAGCTTATTTACCGGCAAATATCGTTTTTCTGTTGTATTAAAAGACCCACTATAAAAAGCAAAAGGAGTGCCTTCCTCATCGTCCGACATAATTACTGTATTAAAAGCTTTATTATTTGCATAAATGTAAACTTTGAGAGGCGCATCGACGGCCGGGAACCTGAGTCGTGACGCGTGACGAATAGCTTGCTTTATATCTAAAAACGACTTCTCAGCATCGGGTGACCACGTGATTTTTTTTATTAGAGCTATTCTTTCCCTTTAAATAACTATACAAAGGCAGCGTTAAATTTGTAAAACACGGTATATTTTGGCGGTAAAAGGAAATTCTACCAAAAAACGAACGCACTTCTTTTATGGTTGACGGGCAAGGAACATTTATTATATCCCTCACTTTTTCCGACAATGGCGAAATACCATTTTCAGTCAAATTAAAACCCAAGTAACTTAAGCTTTTTACCCCAAATTCGCATTTTTTTTATTTAAACAAATTTTAAAATAATTTAATCTCTCAAATACTTGTTTAAGTACTACCACGTGGTCTGATAAATCTTTGGTCCCCATCAAAATGTCATCTAAATACACGTGTACCCCGGGAATTCCTTGAAGTAATATAGTTAAAAATCTCATGAAGCACGAACTCGAATTTTTAAATCCCATCGGCAATTGCCTAAAAGAAAAATTCCCGAGCATAGTGCTGATACTAAAATATTGCTGATCGGCTTCTGCCAAAGGCAAATGATAATACGCGTTCGTAACATCAATTTTACTTAATATTTTTGTCCCATGAAGCGCACTAAATATGTCATTTATATTAGGCATAGCAAATACATCATTTTTCGCAACTGAATTAAGCTTTCGAAAGTCACATACGATTCGTACCCCTCCCCCACTCTTTTCTAGCACGCTGATGAGAAAACTCCATTGAGATGGCGCTCTCTTTAAAACTTTCGCTTTTACTAAATTTAATAACTCCCTCTTTGCTTGTTCGAATAATTTATGAGGGATTCGGCGAGGTTTAAGTTTTATTGGAACACCGCTTATATTAGCTTTATAAGGAAAGAGCGAGGCTATCTCCTTCAAAATAGCAGTTGGAATGAGAGTCTCCTCTCCCCCCCGTAAAACAAAGGTCTCCCCCCCATTTCTATTCTTAAGTTTCGACTCCGCGTTCTCCCCTCCCCCAAATTCTTTGAACAAGTCGTCTCAAGCTTTAAGTTGCTTTTCACGAACATTAAAATTTTCCGGCAAATAAGAATTTACAAATAAATGTTTAAATTCAAATACAAGATTATTAACTATAGGTATATCGCTAAAAAGTTCATTAGGAGCTACAGAAGAAAAAAATTGAGAGAGAATATGAATAAAAGCCTTATCTCTACAAATTGTTTTATCACACAAATTTATACATTCCTTGCTCTGAGTATCCGTTAACGTATTTGACTCAAAATTAATATTAAAAGAATTTTTTTTTAGAAACGGCATTCCTAAGATGCAAATTGGCAATTTAGTAGTTAGAAATTCCACATTATAAGTTCTGTTTAAACCCAAATCAATTGTTAACTTTTTTTCCGCGAGAGTATAATCAATTACGGTATCATTGCGGCTTTAAATTGACCAATAATCAATATATATTGTCGGGTCCCCCCCAATTCATAGGGAGTTAATTTATCTCACTAAACCACTATCTAAATAGACTCTTTTTGATTTTATCCACAATAGTATAAAGTTTATAATTTCCTACATTATTTAGCACACCCATATTATTTATGACTGGACTTTCTCCTGTCGGAGAATCCGTCGTTAACATATCTTGTGCGCCGCTAGAGTCCAGCGAGAGCATCGTATGGGTTTTTAACTATTCCGATACTCTTAAATCAATATTTCGGGATACTCAGAAGCTTTGTTAGAAGAAGATAACCTTCTTGTACATCCTGGAGCACTTTCGCTCGTTTACTCTTAAAATTACAACCAGCTAAATTATCATCATTATTATTATTATTATCATTATTATTATTATTATTATCATTATTATTATCATTATTATTATTATTATACCATATCCTTTTTCAAAACGAATTATTATAATATTATTAAAAACTACTTCTTCACGCTTCCAACATATTTACTACAGCAAAATCCCCTTATTTATAAAATAACGATCATTTTCATAAAAATATTCACCTCCCCCCTAACTCCTGTGCGAGGGGGGTTCTGATGCGTTTCCCTGCCTTCTTTGGGGGTTTGACTCATGTACTTGCTGACTTTCTCGGTTTGGCGGGAATACCAAGGAATACATGGGACAAAATTCCGAATGGCATGTATAGCTTCGATGTAAGAATCTGGCGTGTGGTTTACACAACTCTACCAACAGCTCCGTGCTTACAGTGTTGCCTTGTTTACGTTCTCTAGGAGCATTTTCTTCTATTTTGAAATGACGGTTGTTCTTCTGTTCGGTTCGGTTTGGCAACGGCTTCACTCAGCTGCCCTGCGACCTTGGTGAGAGTCTTAAGAAGGCCTTTCATCTCTCGAAAGAACTCTTTGTTTACTTTTGCCTCTTCTGAGATCTGAGGATCGTTATTATTGTTTGTATTTCTACTCTCTTCGCATGTGAAGCCTCTCTCTTGTCGGGAACTGTCTCCTTGTAGATGATTTACGCCCCCCAATATTCCCTCCTCTTTCTTTCTGGGGGTTTCGTAGTCATTCCTATAAAAAGTTTTTTTATATAAGTTATCTGCACTTTTGTAATTTTTTTCAAGACTGCTATCGTCGTCTGCCAGAGTCATTAAACTTTCCTTGTATGCGAGATGGAACTCATTAATAAACCAACTCATGAACAAAAGGAGCACTTTTTTCAGCAAGCAGATCGAATCCTATTCTTCCCATAGCATCACGGACTCTTGCCAAGTAAGCTGAAGGGAGTTCTCCTTTTTTTCTTCCTTTTTTGAAAATCTCACTGATTTAACTTTTCAGATTGGGAGCGTAAGCTTCCTCTATCGCCGCAATTAACTTTTGAAAGCAATCTCCACCCAATGGAAATTTGATGGTCGATACGATATCATGGGGGAGGAAGGAGGCTAATAAAGCCTAACTTTTTCTGTGCCATCATTTATCCCATTAAGTTTGAATACAGTTATAGTCGTGTGTAACCAGGTCATTATATTACGCACATCTAACTTTGGAATGGCACCGATAGGCAGACTGGTCTTTGGAGTCTCCACCAAAGAGGGGGAGACTGGGGGGGTAACATATCTTGCTCGTAATGGGGTATGCAGGTCTGACTTCCTCCCCATCCGAAGGTTCGAATTTTTCTTCTCTCCTATTGGAGATTTGGGGGAAGCGGGAGAAACGGTCGAAGTTTTCGCAGATGCTTTTGATGTAGTACCTGACTTTCCACTACCCCTCCCGGTCTTAAATCGGGGAGATCTTTCTTTATGGCTGGGCATGTTAAAGTCTCTTCTGCCCGTTTATTTACCCTTTTTTTTTTGACTAGCGACTTTAAAATAACGGAATTCTTCAAGCTATTCGTTATGTAATAAAGTTTATGAGAGCTATTGTACCAACGCACTAAGACTTTATTTTGTTAATTCCTTTTTTTCACATATAATGGGTCACTTCACTTAGCACTATATTTGTTTTTTGGCACTTTCACTTTCAATATCACCACTTTTTTTTTTGTTATGCGCCCCCTAGATCAGAAAGGGGTTTTTTTGTCACTGTCCTTGGGTCCACCAAAACTATGTACAAAGACTGATCTCTATAAAGTTTAATTGGCCATATTTTAAGAGATCACTTTGATATAGCAAATAATAAGATGGTTTTGGAATAGCGAAACGCTTCTTTATTTACTTCTTTATTCATTACTTCTAATGACTATTTTACATGAACACAAATTAAGTGATTTCACTATTGTTCAAAAATAAATATTTACATCTTTAAATTTTTTAAATCTGACTCTAATTATAGTATCAATTTTTGGACCGAGAGAGTGTCAATGTGTTGGCTCTCCGGGCTCTATATCCTAACTGCCCTCTCCGCCAGTGGCACAGGCGTTTTGGGACAGTCACCTTGGTGACCTTGATAATATACAAAAATTAAAATAACGGAATTCTTCAAGCTATTCGTTATGTAATAAAGTTTATGAGAGCTATTGTACCAACGCACTAAGACTTTATTTTGTTAATTCCCTTTTTTTCACATTATATGGGTCACTTCACTTAGCACTATATTTGTTTTTTGGCACTTTCACTTTCAATATCACCACTTTTTTTTTCTTGTTATGCGCCCCCCAGATCAGAAAGGGGGCTTTTTGTCACTGTCCTGGGGTCCACCAAAAGCTATGTACAAAGACTGATCTCTATAATGTTTAATTGGCCATATTTTAAGAGATCACTTCGATATAGCAAATAATAAGATGGTTTTGGAATAGCGAAACGCTTCTTTATTTACTTCTTTATTCATTACTTCTAATGACTATTTTACATGAACACAAATTAAGTGATTTCACTATTGTTCAAAAATAAATGTTTACATCTTTAAATTTTTTAAATCTGACTCTAATTATAGTATCAATTTTTGGACCGAGAGAGTGTCAATGTGTTGGCTCTCCGGGCT
>JABUQX010050763.1:15000-17500 GCA_015478945.1 Trachelipus rathkii
ACTCCATTTACTCTTACACACGCTTCACTATCGTCATACCATACTTATGATTCCATTTAGAAGTCTACTACCAACACCATATATCCCTAACACCTGCCATAGAGATTCCTATTAATCCTATCATAACGGCTGTTTGCAAATCCATAAAAACTTAAATACAAATTTATTCTTCTCTTTCTCATGTTTCTCATATCATTTGTTTCAATGTAAAGATTTGATCCACACATCCTCTACCACTTCTAAACGCATCTTGTTTTTCCCAATCAGTCTTTCAGTCACTCGGACGCACTCTTTCCACCAAAATTACCAGCATATATTTCCCTACAGCACTCAATAACTAATTTCCCCATAATTCCTACAGTTACCCTTACTGCTCTCCTCCAATCCCTCGGAACTAATACCCTCCATAAACGCTTTTGGTGCACAACTTCCCAAATCCAATCAATACCATCTCGAGCCTCCGTTCCTGATCATTTTACCAGTAATTTCATCTATACCGTGCAGATTTACCATTCTTCAACTTTCCCTCATTCTACCCATTACCTCCTCCTTACATATAACTCATCCCCAAATACATATTCCTTCTTGCACCAATAAACCCACACACATTCACTATCACCTTTTCATTGCTGCCAATGTTTGCAGATTTTCGAAGTGTTCCCCTCCTCACTCCCCTCACATTCATTTCATTAGTTACGAAAGCACAATCCCTATTCATTATTCAAAGCAGAATTCCCCTTATTCTCCATTCCTTAACCTGTGGCGATTCCTTCCAGAAGAGCTTTCCTATTCCCTTGTAAGTCCCCATTCATCTCCCTTCCAAACTGTCCATTTGCCTCTTTTTTCCTCCCTAAGTATGCATCTTTTAGTAATTCCTTTTTCCTCCTTATATAATTCCAAACACCTTTCTTTTGAAACCTCACAAGTGTTTTTTAGTACATTTAACCACGCTTCTTTTTTACTTTTAACCGCTTGCATTACCTCTTCATTCCACCACTCACTATTAACATTCTTACTTCCTATTTTAGCGCATCCACATACTATTTTGTACTACTAACAACCGCTTCCTTCATTTGCTTACAGATTTGTTCAGTTTTTACTTGTTCACAATGCAAATGAGTTATTTTCAAGGCTCTTAAACTATTTTAATCCTTATATCTTTTCACTACTTCTCTCTTAATTCTCCCTTTCTTCCTTTTTTCACCTTCTCCCTCCATCCAAGGCCCCACAAACTTACTTTTACATAAAAAACATAAATGATCCGATAATCCCATTCCTAACCCCTCACTGATTTAACATACCCAACACATACTTCAACTCTCCTCTTCACCAACACAAAATCCATCATATTATACTTTTCACTTCGATAACCATTCTCTACCTACACCAAACTCTAGTATACTTATGAAATACTCTTGTTGATTAAAGAAAGTATTCTTACACACATCCTCTCCTCCTCACCAGAAATCACTCACCTTACCTTACCATATCTCATTTTTCTCCCCGATCCTTCAAATCCACTTGTTATATCCACCCTTTTTTGATCACTCTATCCAACCATTTTAGGTCCATCTCAACATAATCAAATATGTAGCTCCTACCAGGTTGTGGAGTCGGAGTCGCGGATTCGGTGAGTCGGTAATTTTGAAGAGGAGTGAGTCCGAAATTTTGAAGGGGTTGGATCGGAAGTCGGAAATTTCCAAAGAGTCGGAGTCGGAGTTGAGTCGGCACTTTCAATAGTAGAGTTTGGAATCGAAAAAAATTTTGAAGTGGCAAAGTTGTTGAATTGTGACTCTGTGAGTGACTTCAACCACTTCATACAAGTTCACTGTTTTCCACAGCAACAAAATGCAAATTGCAAGCTTCGAAGCTTTTCAACCTGCACCTTATGGTTTCAATTTGGATTATATTCTAAAAAATTCAAACTTCACCTTATACATCTATATACAGGATGCTGAAGAAATAAAAGACTCCATGGTACGAAGAGGAAATTTCTCTCATTGACAAATGATATATACTAGCTGCTGTTTATGCTGATCCTATCTACAGGGTAATCTACAGGGTAGGCTTAACTGAAGATCAACAACCAAAAGCTAAATCTGCACTTTTGCAATGTGGCCATTGTTTCACTGAGTACATACAGTTGGAGCCTCCATGACTCCCAGAAAAGACTCATGACCCTTCGGGATCATGACCCACAGTTTGGGAACTGCTTGGTGTAGGGGTGGTCTGTTGAGAGCGTGCTGTAAAAGCGGCAGCCTAATACATATCAAGATGCCTTTCTTATAGGGAGAATTTTCTACTTTTTTTTTGTTATCATGAGAACTTTTTATACTTTACTTTAATACTCCAAACTTTTACGGCATACGGTATTATACTATATATATATATATATAATTATATATATACTATATATATATATATATATATATATATATATAGTAATATATATATATATATATATATTTATATTATTATATATATATATATATAATATATA
>JABUQX010050763.1:27500-35353 GCA_015478945.1 Trachelipus rathkii
TCAATAGAGATATCCTTCAATAGAGATATCCTTCAATAGAGATATCCTTCAATAGAGATATCCTTCAATAGAGATATCCTTCAATAGAGATATCCTTCAATAGAGATATCCTTCAATAGAGACATCCTTCAATAGAGATATCCTTCAATAGAGACATCCTTCAATAGAGATATCCTTCAATAGAGATATCCTTCAATAGAGACATCCTTCAATAGAGACATCCTTCAATAGATATATCTTTCAATAGAGACATCCTTCAATAGAGATATCCTTCAACAGAGACATCCTTCAATAGAGATATCATTCAATAGAGATATCCTTCAATAGAGACATCCTTCAATAGAGATATCCTTCAATAGAGGCATCCTTCAATAGAGATATCCTTCAATAGAGACATCCTTCAATAGAGATATCCTTCAATAGAGGTATCCTTCAATAGAGATATCCTTCAATAGAGACATCCTTCAATAGAGATATCCTTCAATAGAGACATCCTTCAATAGAGATATCCTTCAATAGAGATATCCTTCAATAGAGACATCCTTCAATAGAGATATCCTTCAATAGAGACATCCTTCAATAGAGATATCCTTCAATAGAGACATCCTTCAATAGAGATATCCTTCAATAGAGATATCCTTCAATAAATACATCCTTCAATAGAGATATCCTTCAATAGAGAGATCCTTCAATAGAGATATCCTTCAATAGAGATATCCTTCAAGAGAGACATCCTTCAATAGAGATATCCTTCAATAGAAATATCCTTTAATAGAGATATCCTTCAAGAGATATATCCTTCAATAGAGATATCCTTCAATAGAGAAATCCTTCAATAGAGAAATCCTTCAATAGAGAAATCCTTCAATAGAGATACCCTTCAATAGAGATAACCTTCAATAGAGACATCCTTCAATAGAGACATCCTTCAATAGATATATCCTTCAATAGAGATATCCTTCAATAGAGACATTCTTCAATAGAGACATCCTTCAATAGAGATACCCTTCAATAGATATATCCTTCAATGGAGATATCCTTCAATAAATACATCCTTCAATAGAGATATCCTATGGTCGCAGAGAAATTTATTATTGAAATAGAATTTCGTAATAGATTCGTTTAACGAGCCTAGCAATTCATCAAACAAATGCACAGACATTCTGAATTGCTAAAGATTTTTTCAATTCGGTTTCTTGCATCATTATAATATGATACCAAATTCATTTTTCAATGGTATTTTCTGATAATTAAAAGTGGACCAAATAACCCCCCCTTTCCTTTTCTATGTTTAAAAAAAAAAAAAAAGTTATTCAGGGATTACTCAATAATGTTTCCACAACGTCTATTTTCTTATGGCAGACACATGCTCGCCGTATGTAATCGCTTATATATAATATATATATATATATATATAATATATATATATATACTATATATATATATATATATATATATATTATATATATATTATATATAATATATATATATAATATATATATATATATATATATATATATAATATTTATTATATATATATATAATATATATATATATATATATATATATATATATTATATTATATATATATATATATTATATTATATATATATATATTATATATATATATTATATTATATATATATATATTATATATATATATATATATATATATATATATTATATATATATATATATAATATATATATATATATATATATATATATATATATATATATGTCTCTGCTAGAAGCTAGCTTACACAATAGGAATTGATAAAATCGATTAATTGGTTTTCTTCTTTATTAAAATTAATTGCATAGAATTGGTTACAGACATCTTCGAAAGGATAATTATTATTTTTAACACTCGATTGATATTTCACAAGTTGCTTTTTTTTTACAATTAAATTTTAATGAGAAATTATTTTTTCTCCTCTTATATCTCTTTCAATTTAGTAAATCACAATTTTCTCTTTAACTCCTTATTTCTTTACACCTTGGTACAGGTCGTACCATACAATTTTTTTAACTCCTTTACTTCTTTACACCTTGGTACAAGTCGTACCATACTTTTTACTTGGTTAATAATAGATCTGTCTACAAAGTTAGTTTATGCATCTTTTTTAACTCTAATCAAAACTCTTAATGTGAGAGAAAACTAATACATATTATTTATCCTCTCCTCACTTCATTGCTACGTTTCTTATATATTAGTTTAATTCTTCTATTATCTGATATGAACTCCTTTTATACTTCTTCTCTCACGTAGTACAGGTGACATAAGCGCGAGCTCTTGAGAATACTTGAAGTTTTTCATCTTTATCATAGAGAAAATTATGGAATGACTCTATATCAATTAGTACAAGTTAGTTTCATTACACTCTCAAACTACAAAGTTGCTTATAATAATTTTTTCTTATTTATTTTAATGGGTTGTTATCGGCGTCCAGGCAAACGCCCTGAGAGAGTCGCGAGAAGCTCGAAGGGCCATTCTGCTCTGAGAACCGTTTACTAAGACAATGGACTCTCGTCTATTAATTGGAGAGCGCTCAGAGGACATTTCAATATATAATACGGACTGGTATGTATACTTAACATCAAGAACGACTCCTAAGCTCTCGGGCAATCCTTTATATCTCATAATGTGCGCTTTGGACACTATAGAAAAGACGATGAGCACCGTATGAACACCTCAGATAACAGCGTTATACGTGACTCTCTTATGCTCATAAAGCTAAGGGAAGGAGGGGGCTGATATTATTCTGTACCACACACTTATCGACTCTAACTATCGAGCAAATCACTACGGTAGCAACTTAGCACACACAGTATATTGCACACGATCTAACAAAAAATTAGAAGTGGAAATAGATAGACTTCTAGTCATATACAAATTATAAATAATTTTACAATATTTTATTATAAATAATTTCTGTTATATATTTTTTTTTTATATTTTAAATATACATTATCGCATAACATAAGGTGATTATTTTTTTTATACCATATTGAAGTAGAATATAATGCCAGATATATTAGGTGGCGAAACCTGTTATATATATATACGTATATATTAATGCGATAATATATATATATATAATATATTTATATAATATATTATATTAATTTTATAATATATATATATAATATATTAATAATAATATATATTAATTATTATATATATATAGATATATATATATATATATATATATATATATATTCTATAAGGGGCGGTGAATCTTCAGTTCGATTAAGGGCTCTATAGTGATGGGCCCTATAGGTGACTATATAATATATATACCCTCATACATACCCAGTATATTTCTCATTTATTAATAATAACAAATAAATTATTAATTAATAAAATAAAATTACTATGTAATGTAGATATAAGTAATTTATTTTATAATTTTTTAAATTATTTTCATATGTACTTTATCATCACAATATTAATATATATTTAGAGTATTGTACATATATATCTCATATAAAATTAATTTCCTCGAATTATCACATGTTTCCGATATTTTTTTACGAGGTACTCTATAGTATATATTTAGACTTCTATGGTGCACTCAATGCAGAAAATTGAGTAGCCTGAAGTAGTAAATAATATATAAATTAAAGACGTATTACAACATAAATATGTACGCACGCACGTCTTATTATTGTGATCAGTAGGATCTATCTACTTAATTTATAACCACTTATATACACGTCTTTATATATTGATATAAGCTTAAGGGCCTAGAGTAGTAGAACGTTTAAGGTAGTACTCCACTTGGATAATTATTGCATTATTGCATATACAATTTTACTTTAAAAAATAACATAACTAATTAGATATTTAGTTAAAATATATATATATATAATATATATATTATATATATATAATATATATTATTAATATATATTATATTATATTAATTAATATATTAATTAAGGCTGTTAGGAACTTTTCTTATTACTTGAAGTTTTATCAAACTTATATAGGTATATCAACGGTAATATAAAAGAGATCTTGACATAATATAAGTAAAGAGTATGTTGTTCTATTTTAACATAAATTTAATCTGCAACATAATTATATACACCACATATTTAAAGATTGTTATTAATGTGACTATATTAAAACTACATATACACAACACATCTACCAACACAAATACTAATATGAGATAATTATATATATTAATTAATATATTAATTAATATACTTAATTATATATATATATAATATATATATATATTAAATATATATATCTATAGTAATAAATAAATGGTATTTTATATATATATGGGGTAAAATGATTATCCGGCGACTACGGTAATATATATAGGGATATTTAATAATATATATACAGTAACCTATAAAGTAAAACCTCGAAGGCAGACACTCGCGTTGAGTCAGGAGACGAATAAGAACCTACATGACACCCAATGTTTGTGGATATTCAAGTCATATAAGTGAATTGGGAAAACTAACCGAAAATTGTATGAAAAAGAGAATTTGTTTGAGAAAAATTAGCCGCAAGTTATTTGGTTTTTTACAATTGATATAACTCTAATTTCGTTAATAAGACTTTCATTGAACAACTATAAGAATATGGATTAAAAGTAATAAATTGAAACAATCATCATACAGATCTTTCCTCCTAGTAACTCAAGAGAAAGGTATGACATTTGCTCCAAATTACTGTGTAGGAGAAAAGTTTTTTTTTCTTTATTTTTACAATAAAATTAGAGATTCTAAAAAGACCTCAGAGATAGTATAGCTGAATGTCTCGTCATCGTATATGTCTCAAAGGTATGCATTAGATATATTCTGAATGAAAGTAGTTCATTATTGGGGAAGTTCTATATTTTTTTAAACCTATTTTCCAAATGTGTTTACAAAAAACATATTATTCTCAAAAGTATAACACTATAAGACTGTTATTTCCATATAAACAAAGTATATTAGAAACTAATTGATTTCCAATAATTTCCGGTATAGAGAACAATGAACTTACAGGGTGCCATTAACTGGAGATTAAATTGCTATATAAAAATTCTTTAGGACCTGCAGAGCAATTAACGTTCTAGAAGTTTATTTCGAGAAAGGAATAATTTGGTCCTTTTTAAAAATTAGAGGAATTAATCCGGAAAGGTGAAAATAAATTTTCATTTATCATATAAATATTTAATATAACATGAAGTGAGTCAGGGTTAATGAGGTGTTCGATAGACTGAATAATACGACATTAGGTTTACAATAGCTTTCTATAATATCTTTGTACCATCTTCAAAAAACAACATCCAAACATGCAGGAAACGTACAACATTCAACCCCATACACTCAGAAGGTATATATACCAACGAATGATTAATGCGTAGACCGGTAGCGTCTAACACTGATAATTAAAAATAAATAGACAAAAAAAAAAAAATACAATAGTGATGAAGAAGTCACTTATTATAAGAGAGTTAAATAAAAACGTAAGGCCAATTTACTAATTAATATCTCCTGAATATATAACTATTAACTAATTAATAAAAGTTTTAATACTTACAATATGGTTGCTCCATTATATATTAAAATATAACGAAATAAGGTAGGTACAGATTGGCATTGTTGGCACTATTTTGCATCCTTTTTGCCCTAGACATATTCGTGAGCTAACGAATGACAATGATATTTTTACTTATTAAAACAATAAAACTTAAAATTTCTTCCAGATAATGAACTTTATTATAATATATATTTGACTTCTAATTCTGATTATTTTTAATTAAAAAGTTAAAAAGGAGGTATTTTTATTATTGATATTATTATTATTATTATTGGCTATTTTAGTATTATATATTATTATTATTAATTATTTTATTTATATTTATATAATTAATTTATTAAAATATAAATTTTTGTCTTAATATTACTCTCATATTTTTCTCAAAGTTCTTATTATATTATGCAATTATATAATAGTGGAATAATAAACATAACAAGCCATATTGTTCAAAATTTTTTATTTAGAAAGTTATGAATATTAATTTCCTAACTGTCTCTAGAGGTCCTACATAAAATGTTAATAATATTTATTTACATATAAGCTACATAATATAACATTGGTGATTTTCTTCCTCATATGCCACAAATAGATTTAATTCTACAGGAAAATAGAGTAAAGTAATTATATAATTTATTAGACATACTCTTCCCGACGCGATACTCTTATATCATTGATAAGTAGTCTCAATATAGAGACTTGATAACGTCGTCATAGAGGTATAAATTTATAATATTAGGACAATATATCGTTCCTTACATATATACACGTGAATAATAAAAACTATTTTTCAAAGGTTATTTTAATAGCGGGCAAATTATTAATCCCTGACCTACACCGAAATAAAATATTTAGAACTGGATGAACCCTGGCATAATATATCAACCGAGAGAACTTTTTCTAATTTTATTTTGTTTGAAAATTGTGATATATATATTTTTCATTTTATAATATTATTTTTTATTAATTAAATATTATTTCGATTATAATTAGTTATATTATTATTTTTTATTTAATTTTTCAATTTATATTATTTTTTCCCTTTATATATTACATTAAGGAGTAATCTCTTAATAAATTATGAACGTAAATTAAAATATACTATTATTAAATGTATTATATAATTAATTATAATACTTTTTAATATTATTATTTCTAATATTTTTATTATTTTTTTTACTTTTTATAATTTATTATTTTTCTTATAATATAATATAATTAATTTATAAGGGAAAATAGAACTCTTCCTCTCTAAATTGCTGATATCCTTCCTCTTAGTTAATATATTAATCACATCCTCAATCAATCATCATAACGTTATTATATCAATAATAATAATAATAATGAATACATAATAATAATTTTAATTAAATGAATAATTATATAAATTATAAAATAAATTAATTATATTTAATAACTTAATTAAAAATAATAATTCATATAAATTAAATATAATAATTTATATAAGAAATGATATTCTAATATATTATTATATACATATAAATACCATATAAAGGGAATAGAGTATATGTATTTATTTGTATAAAGAATAACTCTATTAAATATATATATATATATAATATATATAATTATATATTAATATATATATATATATATAAATAATATATTAATTAATTAATTATAAATTGTTTTAATTTTAAACCGAAATATATTTATATATATATATATATAATATATATCTTAATTTATATATAATATATATATCTATGTATATTATATATATAAATTAATTATTATATATTATATATATATATTAGTTTACTTTATATAATTTATATATGATAAAGAAATGAAAACAAAATATATATATTTATAATTAATCTTATAATATATATATATTAATATTATATATATATAATTTATATATATATATATAATATTAATATATATAATATACAAATATATAAGAGATTAAATATATTAATAGTATATATATAAAGTAGTTAAAGAGCTATATTGAACGGGACTGGAATCCTGGAAATTCCTGGAATCCTGGAAGGATTCCAGGAGTCTGGAAATGACTAATTGGTTTCAGAACTGGAACTGGAACTGGAAACTGGAACCCCCCCCCCCCAAAAAAAAAAAAAAAAAAAAAAAAAAAAAAAAAAAAAAAAAAAAAAAAAAAAAAAAATTAAAAAAAAAAAATTAAAATTAAAATAAAAATTAAAATATTAATAATAAATAAATAAATAATAAATAGTTTGCGTGAAGATATCTCTATTTCCGGTTGCCTGGCTGTGCCGCCGCAGACTCCGTCTGCCTGGAATCGAGGTTCCGGACGA
>JABUQX010050764.1:10000-20000 GCA_015478945.1 Trachelipus rathkii
ACGGGAAAGTTTAAATGTTAAAATTTCATACAATAATACAGTTATTTTCAGATTTACATTTATTTACTAATATATATATATATATATATATATATATATATATATATATATATATATATATATATATATATATATATATATATATATATATATATATATATATATATATATATATATATATATATATATATATAAAGGAAAACCATTAAAAAAGATAGCAATGTCATCGAAAACATTAAAAACATGGAATATAAAAATATAAAAACAAAAAACGCACAAGATTAAAAACAAACATACATAATAAAACATTATTGCTGAAAATTATGCATGATAAAACTGTGTACACAATACCAGGACAACAATTACTAATCATGTTCAAATCTATCATCAAATACTTCAGAAATATCATTAATTTATAAAATGTAAATTGGTACAATTGCAATGGTTATAAATACGCTATTATTTATATAAATAAATAAATAATAAATATATATATATATATATATATATATATATATATATATATATATATATATATATATATATATATATATATATATAAATAAATATATATATATATAAAAGAAGTTTTTATGATATGTATTTATGAATGTACATATATGTGTATGTATGTATGTATATGTGTATGTGTAATATGTATAATATGTAATATGTATATAATAATAATAATAATATAATAATAATATATATCTATATAAATATATATAATAATGTATGTGTATGTGTATAATAATATGTATGTAGTAGATAGATGTGTAATGAAGTAGATGGAATGGAGTAGATATATGAGTATAGGAGATAGATAGAATAAAGAGAGGGTGTGTGTGGAGTAGATGAGTAGATGAGTAGATAGATGGTAATAGTGGAGTAGGTAGATGGAGTAGATGAGTATGGTGATGGATAGATAGATGTAGATATAAGGTTTTCCGATCTGTGGTAGAGCGATAACTGGCTAGGTCTAGATAAGATGAGTAATGAGTAAGGTAAGTGTTTATGGAAGTAGATGGTATGTATAATTAAATAAATATATATAAATAAGTAAATATATATAAATAAGTAAATACATATAAATAAATATATATATAAATAAGTAAATAATAAATATAAATAAGTAAATATATATAAATAAGTAAATATATATAAATAAATAAATATATATAAATAAATAAATAAATATATATAAATAAATAAATATATATAAATAAATATATGTAAATAAATATATATAAATATGTATAAATATATATATATATATATATATATATATATATATATATATATATATATTTATGTATGTATATATATTTAAATATATTTATATATATATATATATATATATATATATATATATATATATATATATATATATATATATATATATATATATATATATATATATATATATATATATATATTTATATATATTTTCATCGGTGTTGTTTTTCAAAATGTCTTCCAAGATAATCTTTCCTGGAAAATACCTGTTCACAATCGGTACATTGAAACGGGTTTTCAACCGAATGAATTCGAATGTGTCTCTTCAAACTACTTTCTCGACTAAAATTGTTACCACAAGTTGGACACGAGTATGGTTTTTCACCCGAATGAATTCAAATGTGTGTGTTTAAATTACTAATATGACTACATGTCATCCCACAAATTGAACACTGATATAGCCTTTCACCAGTGTGGGTTCGAAGATGAGCTTCTAAATCGTTAATTTGACCTAAAACCTTTATTACATTCAGGACACTTAAATGACCTTTCATCTACATAAGATCTATTTTGTCTATCTACTTGATATTTAGTAAAATTGTACTTTCTTTCACCCACGTTGATTTGAATATTGGAAACGTCATCATTAATATTATTATTAACAATACTTAGCTCATTACTATCATCATTACTACTATTTTCCTTTAAATTATTATCATAAGGATTGTTTTCATTAAAAATATTATTATCTTCAATATTATTATTATTATTATTATTATCATTATTGATATTACCAATATTACTATTATTATTATTATCATTTTTAGATGTCGAGCATTGACTACTACTAACTTTTGGCAATGCTAAAGAATTTTTTCTTTTCTTACGTGTATAAAGGTTTTGTTTCATGTGAATTTTTCCACTTGGAAATAATTTTCCTCTTGATGTTTGAACTGAAAGGAAAAAATATGAATGAACATCAATTACTTAATTCATTAATATATCCGAAGGTAAAATGACAGGAAGTTTTCTTGTAAACGTAAAGTAGCCTATTATTTTTATCGATTAAAATATGTTAAACTCTCAGGAAATAACATTTTTAACATTATTTGTAAGACTGCTCTTGTCTAAAGGTTTCAGAATAAGGTTCCGCAGCGCACCGCAACAAGCGCTGCACCTCTATTTTTTAAAATCGTACCGCAAAGTGGCACTGAAATTGTGTGCCACATCACACCTAACCGCACCGCGTTGTGGTGAGCTGCCTTTAGTAGTAAGTTTAGTTACTGGTACAGTCAGTATTATTCCCTGAAGGAGGTTCGGCAAGCCAGTCAGTCAGAAAGTCAGTAGTAGAGGTCATGGGAGAGTTAGGTTCGTAAGTATACGGAAGGTCTTTTGTTTTGCTTGTATCATATTTAATTGTAATTGGGTATATTAATTATGTCATGTATGATGGTGGTATGAAGGGGGGGGAAATACATGTGAGTGGTAGATGTTCTGACGACGTCAGTAGTTAGTAATTCTCTTTTCAACGGTCCTTATTACATTCTGTATTCCTTGTGGTCGCGGCATTCATCACTCTTTTCTCTTTGGTTGAAAGTGAATGATTGTAGATGAGTGTTATTGGTAAATTTTTCATGTATATATTTTTTTCCTTTCGTAGGAATTATTTAATTGAAAGATTATTGTTGTAATTGAAATATTTAATGGTATGGTGAAGAGTTTAGTAGATCTTGTAGAAGAATATTGAAGAGGTTGTGGTCTTTGAAAAGGTTGTGGTCTTTCTGGTGACTTTTCTTGTGGATATGGAATCCTTCTTTTGTGGCAGGTATTGATTGAAAGGTTTTTCAAGTTTCATTATGATTGTTGTTCTTATTATTATTATTATTATTATTATTATTATTATTATTATTATTATTATTATTATTATTATTATTATTATTATTATTATTATTATTATTATTATTATTATTCTATTATGAGTATTAGTAGTAGTAGATTATTGTTTTT
The DNA here is from genome assembly GCA_015478945.1 of Trachelipus rathkii. Lineage (NCBI taxonomy): Eukaryota > Metazoa > Arthropoda > Malacostraca > Isopoda > Trachelipodidae > Trachelipus > Trachelipus rathkii. Next base: position 13,244 of record JABUQX010050764.1, read on the forward strand.
TAAAATTACAGTATTGAGTTCTGGTCTGGTAGTGTGGTACACAGTTAAACCACGGTGAAGGTCTGGTCACCGGTAGTCTTTTGGGAAAGAAGAAATAGAGGTAGAGGTATAAAAGAAAAAAAACTGGACAATAACATTGGCCAGGCATTCATTATTTTTATGTTGGTTTTATTTTTTTTATTTTTTAATATATTATTTGACTGTACCATGTTTAAAGATTTTTATTTTTATTTAATTGTTTTGAGATTTACTATATTATTTTGATTTTTTGTATGCATTATTTAAATGTTTCATGATTAGAATTTGATTTGATTAATTTATGATGTTAATGTTACATTTTGATAGTAATTCACTTAATGATATTTATTGTTTAATTTATTATTTTTTTAATTTCTTATATAATTCATTTATTATTTTTGTTAAGTTAGGATTTGTTTTTTTATCTGTCTCGTTTCAGTTTTTTTTTCTTTGGGCTGGTCCTCACGTCTGGATTTGATTTGTTGGTGGTTCCATTTTTTCTGAGGCTGGTTTTTTTCTGGAGGTAGATTTTTCTGGGACTCCAATTAAACGGTGAGGTACACCTAAAAGTTGGATTCTTTCTGGAGGTAGATTTTTCTGAGACTCCAATTAAACGGTGTGGTACACCTAAAAGCTGGATTTTTTCTGGAGGTAGATTTTCTGGGACTCCAATTAAACGGTGTGGTACGCCTAAAAGTTGGATTTTTTTCTGGAGGTAGATTTTTCTGAGACTCCAATTAAACGGTGTGGTACACCTAAAAGCTGGATTTTTTTCTGGAGGTAGATTTTTCTGGGATTCCAATTAAACGGTGTGGTACACCTAAAAGCTGGATTTTTTTCTGGAGGTAGATTTTTCTGAGACTCCAATTAAACGGTGTGATACACCTAAAAGTTGGATTTTTTTCTGGAGGTAGATTTTCTGAGACTCCAATTAAACGGTGTGATACACCTAAAAGCTGGATTTTTTTCTGGAGGTAGATTTTCTGAGACTCCAATTAAACGGTGTGATACACCTAAAAGCTGGATTTTTTTCTGGAGGTAGATTTTTCTGGGACTCCAATTAAACGGTGTGGTACACCTAAAACATAATTGTAGTGGTACTACATATATTTTGAAATTAAATAAGTGATGATTGGAAACTAAAATAAAAGATTTATTTATTTGGAAAATAAGGACTGGATTTATAGTTGGAAAATAAATTATAAAGTTATAAGTAAAAAAACAAAATTGCAAGACTTAAAATAGAAAGAGATACAATAACCGAAAAGGAAACTGACAATATATCAAAAGCGTGTGAACAACTAATTTTGAAACAAAAGTAGGAAAACAAATTGGAAAAATAAATTATCAAAGAAATATAGCGAAAAACTTACAAAGTTCGAAAAAGAAAAAACATTTAAAAAAAAAACAATTTGAAAGTAAAACTGAAACAGTGTAGGTACCATTAGTAGTGAAAATAAACCTGAAAATAAAGTGGTACCTAAAATACAATAAAGTGGTACCATATGTGGTACAATTAAAACTTAAAGACAATATTTCAGAATTGACAATTTTGTATATTTAATTTTTTTTTATTTTTTATTGAATTTATCGTTTATTATATTTATGTCTATAGATTTCATATGTTATGTTGTAGGTATAGGAGTGTCTTAATTAACCTTATAGTATATGGTCTATTGTAATACCTGGTGGTGGAATTGGTAGTGGGATACTATAGTAAGTGGTATTGGAATACCTTATAATAATTTTTGTAGTCGTGTATTAGGAATTAAGGGGGAATAATAATTAAATAGGTATTATAAATAATTGTCTGATAAATATGATTTGTGTGGGTTCGCTTTATTCCATTCGTTTTGTAATAAATTTAAGGTGTATGTGGTGTTTATTGTTTCTTTCCTTCAGTTGCCCTGACAGATAGCCTCACGACAAAGTTTCAAATTGTAGGTTTATTATTATTTAACATAAATCTACTACAGCGTATGTTGGCCAACCTTAGTTCAGTACTTGCAGTTTTCAGAACCTTTTGTAGAGCTCAATCATATTCTTCTGAATTTATCGTCCAATCAATTTTTTTGATTAGTAGCACAAAAACCATTTGAACTAAAACATTAACATTCTTTTCAAATAATAGGGTAATTCTGCTAGCGTGGTAAAGACCTTCGAACCGATCCTTCTTACGGATCCTAGAATGCAACTTTCTAGAGAACTCTCCTCCTAGAATAGGGCATTGTCCATGAGCTACTTTTTTTTAAATAGAAGACCTAATAAATAATTATATAAAATATTTTACAACACACTCTTGACTTTTCACTCATTCTCAAAAGCAATATTTTTAATATTATACTAATAAAAACAGATTTGTTGCAAAACTTAAATATCATTGTATTGTTCATAAATTACTACAATTACTCAACGTTTCTTCTATTTAATTCTTTTTAAAAGTGAATATTAATTAACTAATAACTTTTAAATAGGAATATAAATAATATATTTTTTAGAATATTTTTTCAAATAAAAATAAACAGAATACATCAAGATTCCAAACAAGGTTATCAGGAAAAATAATTGAGAGCATTGGCAACTAAATCAGTTGAAATTGAACAAGATGAAACTGAACAAATCTGGACGCAAATGTTAGCAGTGGAAGTAGTTAGTGTATGGCAGATAGATTTAACTGAAATGGTTAAATATAGTTCTTATAATGATGGATTTCAATACATACTTTTTACTATTGACGTATACTCTAGATACTTATGTTTAAAGCCATTAAAAGATAAAAAATCCAAGACTGAGAGTGCTGCAATGAGAGAAATTATAGAAATGGAATGTAGGTGGCCTAAAATGTTCTGGTCAGATAGGGGTGGTGAGTTCTTAGGTCACGAGTTTCAAGAATTAGTCAAAGAATATGATATAGGGTATTAAAATACATTCTCAGTAAATAAGGCAGCTATAGTTGAAAGAGTTCAGCGCACGATTAAAGAGCGTATGCATAGGTATTTTTTAAATGAATACTTTAAATATATTGATATACAGGACGATCTAGCTTTATTCTTATAACAGATCTTACCATAGAACCATATAAAGACAACTCCAGTAGAAATGATAAAGCTGAATAAACCTCGGATACAACAGGGTAAAAAAGGTAAGAAAATTACAACCTCAAATCATTGTAAAAAACAGACTCGATCTGCATGAATATCCAGATGGATGAATGTTTTTGATACGGATTACGAAGCGGAGATGGTCTAACCAGAAGTTTTTATGGTTTGCTTAATATACGTAAACTTCCCTACTGACGCTTAAAATTATATTTACCTGGAAAGAATTTTAGATGCGTTGAAAAGATAAAATGAGGATTTTATAAACAAGAATTCTTTAAAGTACTAATTATGCTAAGAAGAAATGTATATGTAATACAAAAAAATATAGGTACAACCGGCAGAGGCAGAACTAAACAGTATTTGGTGAAATGGTTGGGATACCCTGCCAAGTCTAAATACTTATATAAAAGCAAGTGAAATTAAAGAATCATTTAATCAGTTGCATTATAAACCATGGAGAGTGTAGTATCACTTCTATATAACTTTCCGTCTTCGCCTCTTTTGGGATTTACATCCTGCATTAATAAACTTCTCGGATTTGTATAACTGTGTTAATGAATCCTATACAGCTTGAAAGAGAGGTATACAAAGTAGGATTATGTGAAAATATATAAATTACGGACATAGAAAAATTTGCCTCACAATCTATCTATGATTGTCGGTGTACCAAATGATGCTAGTTTGAAGGTTGATAAACTATTATTACAAGTGGAAAGGACACTCGTATCTGATTAGGGGTGACGCTTGGTTACAAAAAGAATACTTTCTTTGAAGAATGTGTTTGAGGAAGGGCATATTTTAAATCGGTACCGCTATTTTTAGTTATTTAAACAGCCTCTTTGATATGAGTATTATGTGAAGGATAGTATACAAAACTGACATGCGTACCTATGAAGATAAAGTGAATTAATATCTTTAAGATCAAAAGTGTAAACCTGGCGAGACCGTGATATGTTTTTTCTCAGACGATCACCATAGCAAAACGTAAGCATGTCCGTAAGCGTGATGCTGAGTTGGATATACTTCATGATATCCCTACTATGTTGAAGAGGGTTATACTATCTGTGGAGAATAACCCCATAACCCGGGAGGAACAAACCGATGAAGCAGATCGAGTACTACATTATACATGTACCCCCTCCGAGATGCTCAACCATCCAGGTATGGCTTATGTATATACAAACATAATTGATCATCAATATGTAGGCAATACTAAAGCTCCTTTATTAATAGTAGTATATTTTCCCAAAGAGAGTAAAGTATAACATTCCCTAATGTTTATTATCTACCTCTAAATAGATCAAATTTGACTTGATACGCCTTGCATATAAAGGTGTAGAAGAACCCTTCCCATTTAACATACTGAGGCATTGCTTACACGTGCAATAGTTCATATTAGAAGAAAACAATGCAGTAACTAACAGCATAATGGATTATATTAAAGAGGTATAGTCAGTTATATTTTTTCATTCTTAACATACTCTCACAGTGTAAAGGTAGTATAGTATAAGGAAGAAGCTCCTGTAATAATGGAAGATGAAAGGGTGTTCATAGAGTCGAAAATGCAGAGGGGGTTTATGGTCTAGGTGGATTTTTTGCCAAAAAATTATGGAGAAGTGCAAGGCCTCTACTCAGAAGAGGTGGGAATATATAGGTAAAAAATAGCTATAAGAACAGGTTGCATACTATTCAAGATATTGCGGCAGGAGCTAACCCACGTGCGCTTTAAAAAGACGTATCGCCGATATTTCAGATGAGATGTTGGATGATGTTAAGCGTAAATTAAGACGTAAATGTCAGGCCAAGGTCGAGGGCTCAAGAAGATTGTCATAAAGAAAAAGCCTAAGGGGTAAAAACCTCTAAAAGAAAAAAATGATAGTGATGTATTTGCTATTTAATTATAACTGTTAACTTACAGGAGTTGTGTTATACTGCTTATATAAAGTAATGTTTCATAAATTGCTTCATTATACGACCAGAGCTCACACATACAAGATGCTTTCCTTTCATCCTTCTAGTCCAGACTGCTGCGTAAGAGTGAATTTGATCTCTTCTCCATGAACCCTACCCAGATTAGCGTAAGTGAGTCCAATTTCATCAGTATTAATCCTCTGCAATCAATTACCAATACAGATGTTCCTCTAGAGTTCAATATTCCAGGCACATTGGACCAGTATTTAGATTCCATTCTAATGTGTTTTTATAATTGTAAAAACGAAATTGACTAAACCTGATGGTTCAGATCTTCCTTCGGGTGACGACCATATAGTATATAAAGATGTCAAATTTCCTGTATACATGTTTCACTTAGGTTGAAGTCTATCTTAACGAAATTTCACTAGGTGCATCAGCGGCTAATAATCCTTATAGAAGTTATATAGAGCATTTGTTAAATTATTCGGACGATGCTAAACAATCTCATTCAAATCATGTTGTTTTTACAGTTTTAAAGATGAAGCTGCACATATAGATAAAGCAGCCTAAGTCATAAATAACACATGAATTTTACGGTCGTTTAAATGGGGATATCTTCTCTCAAGAAAGACTCATTCTACAAGCTGTAGATACTAGAATCCGTTTGATCAAATTCTAAATTTGCTCTTAAAATAAAAAGTAAAACCTACTGCCTACTGGGCTTATGTCCATAAAACCTGTTTCAAAACTGCTTTAGAGGCCCTATCTCTATGTTTAGAAAAGTGAAATTATCACCACAGAGTCATTTGGAAATTGAAAAGTCGCTTTGGAATACTACAGCAAAGTATCCTATTTAGAGAGTTGAAACCAAGTTATTTAATTCACTCAATGACTATCGAGTATCAATATTCCTAACATTGTGAACGGAAATTTACCACAGAAATAATTATAGGGATTGTTGAACATCAATCTACTCAGGGGAATTATAAAAAGTCACCTTTTAAATTCGCCCCTTTCGGACTTAGCGGTATCAGTTTACATGTGAAAGGACTGCCTCACGGACGTGGTGATTATGAAATGTTGTACAATTTAGACCTATCTCTCTGTACTCGTCCTTTTTACGACAATAGCCAATACTGTATCATCTAATGATAGTGGAACAGGTTTAAATCTTGAAGAATACGCAAAAGAATTGTAATTTATACGACTATTATCTCACGGCAGACCTTTCAGGCTTGTAACGCCTATTATTAACATTTTGAGAAAAGGGTACTTAGGACTAAGTCTCTCTCTTGGATCAAGTCTACAATCACCCATATCACTGTAGTGGTCTATCTTGAACATCCTCAACCCATTTGAAATTGATAGAGTACGCAACGTGCTTTTGAACATAAGATGAATGAAGAGGAAATAAAATCGGTGTTTAAAAATGAACGTCGCTTTTTAGGGGTGTTCACTATTAATGAAGTAAACTCTGTATAAAGCTGGAGAAGGATACCTGCTTCGTATTCAATACACGCCTCTTACACATCACCTCGGACAAGGACAGTGTGATTTCTGTTTAGGGCAAAACGATACTGTCACATTAATTGATTCTTTGAACTAAAATTTATATTGAATAATCATTATATCATCTTATTTTTAAGAATATAAGTAATGTTAAAGTTATGTAAAAAACTATGTCGTAGTACCCCGTTCAACCATATATTCTAATTTATGTGGAG
>JABUQX010050764.1:25000-27500 GCA_015478945.1 Trachelipus rathkii
AGAGCACAAATTAAAGCCATACATGGCACAATAAAACGGTGTACAAGATTACTATGATAATAACGAATTGATGTTTAAATCCATCAAATACTTCTACAATATCATTAATTTATAAAATGCAACAATGACAATCCGATTGTCACTATATATATATATATATATATATATATATATATATATATATATATATATATATATATATATATATATATATATATATATATATATATAATATATATATATATATATTTTTATATATATATATATATATATATATATATATATATATATATATATATTAAATTTTCATCGGTTGTGTTTTTCAGTGTGTATTTCAAAGTAATCCTTCTTATGAAAAATCTCACCACACTCGGTACATTTAAACTGTTTAAAACAAGAATTATTTTGAATGTGTCTCTTTAAACTAACATTTTGAGTAAACCTGTTACCACAATTTGGACAGGAATACGGCCTTTCAACAGTGTGGGTTCGAAGATGAACTTTTAAATCTTGATTTGTCTTAAAACCTTCATTACATTGAAAACAATTAAATTGTCTTTCATCCACATAGGATCTATTTTGTCCCTCCATTTGATAATTAGTATAATTGCATTCTCTCTCACCCGCGTTGATTTCAACACTGGGAACATAGGATCTATTTTGTTTCTCCATTTGATAATGAGCATAATTGCATTCTCTTTCACTTGCGTTGATTTCAACATTGGGAACATAGAATTTATTTTGTCCCTCCATTTGATAATTAGTATAATTGCACTCTCTTTCACCCGCGTTGATTTCAACATTGGGAACATAGGATCTAATTTGTCCCTCCACTCGATAATTAGTATAATTGCATTCTCTTTCACCCGCGTTGATTTCAACATTGGGAACATAGGATCTATTTTGTCCAATTGCATTCTCTTTCACCCGGGTTGATTTCAACATTGGGAACATAGGATCTATTTTGTCCCTCCATTTGATAATTAGTATAATTGCATTCTCTTTCACTCGCGTTGATTTCAACATTGGGAACATAGGATCTATTTTGTCCCTCCATTTGATAATTAGTATAATTGCATTCTCTTTCACTCGCGTTGATTTCAACATTGGGAACATAGGATCTATTTTGTCCCTCCATTTGATAATTAGTATAATTGCACTCTCTTTCACCCGCGTTGATTTCAACATTGGGAACATAGGATCTATTTTGTCCCTCCATTTGATAATTAGTATAATTGCATTCTCTTTCACTCGCGTTGATTTCAACATTGGGAACATAGGATCTATTTTGTCCCTCCACTCGATAATTAGTATAATTGGATTCTCTTTCACCCGCGTTGATTTCAACTTTGGGAACATAGGATCTATTTTGTCCCTCTATTTGATAATTAGTATAATTGCATTCTTTTTCACTCGCGTTCATTTCAACATTGGGAACATGGATATATTTTGTCCCTCCACTCGATAATTAGTATAATTGCATTCTCTTTCACCCGCGTTGATTTCAACATTGGGAACATAGGATATATTTTGTCCCTCCACTCGATAATTAGTATAATTGCATTCTCTTTCACCCGCGTTGATTTCAACATTGGGAACATAGGATCTATTTTGTCCCTCCATTTGATAATTAGCATAGTTGGATCCTCTTTCACCTGCGTTGATTTCAATATTAGGAATATTATTATGATCACTCCTTCCATCAAATTCATTTGACATTTTTTAACCAATTATTTATTATCCGTCTACCTGTTCTGAAACAAAAATAAAAAGGCAAAAATTGAAAAAAAAAATAATTAGATAAATTATATAAGTATATAATTAGTTATCTATTTTTTATGTAGATAAATTTTATGTTGTAACTTAAAATCGATAAGAGAATATTAACGAAATCAATGTATATAATATTTTTTAGCCATATATATATATATATATATATATATATATATATATATATATATATATATATATATATATATATATATATATATATATATATATATATATATATATATATATATATATATAATGCCTTTTATAAAGATTTTTTAAGGATTATAACATCAGAAGAAAAATCTTTTTCTCAAAATAGTATAAATAAAGTATTTTCTAAATAATACACTTAATAAATTTATAAAGATTAGAAGCATTATCTTTCGACCTAATTCAAGGTCCTCTTTCAGAGGCGATGTTAATTAGACTAAATAAATAATAGTAAAATAATGCAAAATATAAATATCAAAAAAGTTTGATTTTTAGTTTTTTGAAAAATGGTGAGAAGTGAAAAATGTTGTTCATAATGGGATTAATTTGAAAGTCGTTTTTTTGTACATTGAAATTATTGGAATTGTTTATGTAAAATGATTCTGTGAATTTTCTGAGGTGTAAATTATCAATCCCAACGATGGGTGTCATTAGATTAATGTTAATGTTGTGATTGTGAGCTGTTCTATGAAGGGTAAGGGCAGAGTTGGGATTATCTTGTTGAAGATCATATTTG
>JABUQX010050765.1:0-7500 GCA_015478945.1 Trachelipus rathkii
CTCTCTCTCTTGTCTCTCTCTCTCTCTCTAATCGCCAACATTTACGAATACGAAAAGGGAATGAATCATATGATGAATACCGGGGAGAGGCAGTAGGGAAGGGAATATTTTTCATAATGCCTCAAGCGGAACTTGACAAAGAAAACGGAAATAACAAAACCGCTCTCATAACAACGCCAAACAAGAATATTTTCATTTGAAAATAACATTACAATATCAAAGCTTGGAAAGAAAAACAAGGAAAGAAAAAACGGTAAAACCACTGCCACCAAAATACAAATGTACAAAGCTAGAGCTGACGTCAGCCAAATTTAGACATGCAACGCCACACTTCGTTAAAAAAATTTTCTGCTTAAAAAACAATTGAAAAGGATAAGAAAAAAGATAATCATAAGTAGCACCGCAAAATATTTTGCAGAAAAATAAAAAAAAAACATACAAAACAGCGTTTACAAGTATGCTACCATTCACACACACAGTGCACAACTTACATCCAACAAAAAAAAAAAAAAAAAAAAGACTTTTCAGCTCGTTATTGTTTCCAATAAACAATTCTCATCATAATATTCATACGCGATCCATAACAATAGATGCAATTTAATATGCGCAGAACTACACTCAAATTCAAAAACAATTGCGTGCGCAAAACCTTGTGTGTGTGAGTGTATATATATATATATATTATATATATATATTAATATATATATATATATTATATATATTATTATATATATATATATATAATATATTATATATAATATATATATTATATACTATAGTATATATATTTATATATATATATATAAGCGCAAAACCTTGTGTGTGTGTGATGTATATATATATTATATATATATATATATATTATATTAGTGATGTAACAGTATCCTACTCCGAAGGGGACATCCTCTTTTTTTTAATAGCTCCCTGCTCCGGTCATGAAATTTTTTTAATTTTTTTAATACCCGGCCCTCAAGCAAGATGATCATCTCTCTAAATGAATTCGAACATTTGTTTTCCTTAGAAATGAGAATATTTAATTTCACGTTACAAAATAATTCATTTAATAGCTTTAGATATATTTACCTAATTGTTCTCGGTACATAACAAACAAAAAAAAAAACAAAAAAACAAAAAAAAAAAAAAAAAAAAGCTGTAATGGCTACTTTTATCACATTTATTCTTCTGGAACTCTTCTTCTCTATTTATTTTTATTTATATTTATTCATTTGTAAATTTATTTATTCATTTATTTTTTAACCCAATATATTTTCTGTTAATTCATTCTATTCCCTATTCTTTTATTCGTGTCTTTACCTATCTGCTTATTGCTTTCAATTATTCATTCATTTGATAGCTTACTCATTTTCATGTTTATTAATTTATTAATATATTTTGGTTATTTATTCCTTTATTTATGCAATGAATCGTTAACATAGCCGTTATTTATTTTTAAAATTATCAATTCATTTCTTTATCAATCCATTTATCTAACTAAACTGTTCAACGCTGAAAATCTTATGGAAACGAAAGCATCAAGTGTTTATTTTAGTGTTTATCAAGGGACACTACTGTTTCGTAAATGACATTGAATAATTTATCTTAGATCTAATTACCGAATTATAGCAATATATCCTGAAAGTAATCGTTTAAACCTATAAATTTTGCCAAATTTGAACATTTGCTCTAGCCTTAATTATTTTTTACAATTTTTCCAGTTTTTATCAATTTTTTGGAGCAAACATAATAAATGATTGAGTTTCAATTCAAAACTTCGATTCACATTATTTTTCTTTATATACACCCTTTTAATATTTGATCCCAATATGAATTTCCGATTTCGAAAGAAAAACATTCGAAATTAAATGTATAGCTACATAAAAATTTTAAGTTTATATGCCTCCTTATCTCCTATATACCATATACAAAAAATAAATTATATCTCGTGTAGATTTCTTTTTTCACGTTATCTGAAAGAGGGATGAAAATTACCAAAACTGAATTTTCTCCTAGGCTCTCATTTTTTTTTTTATCATCTTTATTCGTCCAATTTGTACAAAATTTTCAGAGCAAACAATTGGAGAGGAGTTAAATATCTTTTACTTAGAACAATTTTCTGTATACGTAATACTTTGAGAATGAACGTCATTAACCTGGTAGTTTCAAATTGGACATGACGTTCCTACAGGTAAAAGGATTGGATATACGCAGAAAAATGCCTAAATAAAAGTTGCTTAACTAACTCGTTTAATTCTACTTACTCTCATAATTTTATTTTAAAAATCTCGGAAGAATAATAAATTATAACAAATTTTAACTTTGTAAAAAAAAAAAAAAATTCTACCACAAAAATAGCAAAACAAATGGAAGAGATTTTCTTTCATTTGGATACTCTTTTATAGGAAGCGTAGACAACATAAATGTTATTGAAGTTTTTGTAACTTGTCATTATTATTTATATCTACACTTAAAGTTTCACCAAACTCAAAACTCTGATGGATGCTTTAAAGGAAAAGTAAAAAATCGAATTTTCAATTTAGACAATTTTTGGAGTTTAGAAATAGGTTCATAAAAGTTACAATTTTTACTGTTTAGTATTAATAATAAAATAAAAGATTCTTAGTCCTAATCACTGCTAATTACTGAAACATTACATTTTTTAAAAAATATTAGAGAATAAATATTAATATAACTACAAGTATATTAAATTATTAGAAGTTTAAGAATCAAAATATGTGGTGCAAAAATAGAAATATATCAGCTTTTTCAGGTGAAGGTCAATTTCTTTTGGAGCTGTATGTGCGTAGGTGTTGTTAGCTTGGTTAAATATACACTCACTGAAATCGCAAGGTTGAGGGTACGATAACCATTTTCTTTCAAGGTCCGGAAGGTACGATTTTTCTTAAGTTTCTTAAATTTAAAATACTTAGTGGCTATACCTGTAAACTAGTAGAGTGAGTATATGTGTGCATTTTTAGTGAAAACCTATGTTGATGTATATATATATATATATATATATATATATATATGTTATATATATATATATATATATATATATATATATATATATATATATATATATATATATATATGCAGGGCGTTATATATATATATATATATACTCAAGTAGGAGAGTGGAAGCAGTGAATGAAAATTAAAAAGTCGCCTATAACTTTTATTTTAATCGACTTTGCAAATCAATAAAATTCGAAAATAAACTTTAATTTTGAAAACAACAAAATAAATATTCGTTTTTAAATAAAGCCGTTTATTTTAACTTTTTACATTTAAATTCTCCCCCTCCTGTTTCCCACCCTGCCCCTGCACAGCACACACATGGCATGGGGCATCGGGGACATTTAACTATTTACAAAACAAATTCTAAATAGACCTTACATTGGAATTTTGCCACTTTGTCGTCCCTCATTCTTCTGGAGGTGGTAAAATAACTTTAAGATGGTCAGAAAGCCCCACTGTATGCTAAAACCCTATGATTCAACAATAGATCGTGGAGGGGCAGGAGGATGGGTTTGATCTTTGTTGATTTACTGATTTAGGTATGTAAACATGCATTTTTAAGTTATAAACATAAAAAGAACAAAATTAAAAAGTTCACTCACAGTTAAAAATATAAATTTTATTAAAAGAAATTGAGGTATGAAAAACAGAACACGTTTGCGCTCGCGACGGTTTCACGGCGGATCGCCCGCGCGCGCCGGTTTCGCGCAGGGTCGGGGCCTGCAGACGCACCGGCCCCTTGCCAAATGGTAAGGCCCTCAAACACCCTTTGAAGGTTCTTGACACCACCATATGCCTGATATACTCATGGGTCGACAACATATATAAGGGACACCAATATTTTATTGTTATTATACGAAACGTTTTATCATCTTCTATACCGCACCTTGAGTTAGCACCTGGTGCCGGAAAACGAAATCCCCACCGCCTCCAACTCTCTTCCTCTCTTCCAAAATCTGGGTAAATTTCATCATTCCCATACTTACAAGGTCTGTGCTTTTCTTCGAGGACCCCACCCCCTGGTAGTCCCCCCAGACACCATATTTAAATTGGAACCCTCATATTCGAGATCTACGGTTCGATAACATATATTATAAGGACTTCAATATTGTATTATTATACAAATATTACTAACTCAGCATCGCATCGACTCCAGCACCGGTGCCGGCTCCGACCCTCCTTACTCCTTCCTCCCTTCGCAATCACCTCAAATTTCAGCTTTTCTGGGGGCCGGCGCCCCCTTCCGCCACGGCCACGTAATTACCTCTTCATGTTAGAGTGCGGCTTCAAATTTAGAAGGTGGATATGATATCCCAATGACTCCCAATGGGGTGTCCGGGTGAATTGGACAGAGGTGCCTATGAACTTGGCACCCTACTACTTGAAAGTGAGCGTGTTAATATAATAGCAAAATATTTCAAATAATCAATGCAAAAAAAAATTTTTTAAAAAATATGATGAAAGCCTCTATATATATATATATATAACGCAGTATCCTATTTTTAGAATAAAGCATCTAACCGCAGTGTAAGCCTTTACCTTTAATGAAAAAAATGTTGTTTGAACTTACCTTTGATTATATAATTATTCATTAATTAGATATTAAATGTTAAACTAACTTTTATTGTCAAAAATGCTTTTAAAGTTTAAAGGAAAATATTAATAGTTTACGTTTTCAAAAAGAGATATGGGGTATTGTGGGACGCGTCCCACTCTGCCCTATTTTAAATGTCCCACTGTGACCCAAACTATGGCTTCAAGTATAACCAACATAATTCAAATTTTTAAAAAGCCTACAAAGAAATAAAGTACATAAATAATAAAAATGGTATGTATATTAGATTTGTATTTGGCGAAAAGCATTTTGAATTTAAAAGCAAATCAAGGGGAACAAACGGAGAAAAAGCTAAAAATTTTTACTTCTATTACCTCAAAACAATTAATATCAAATAGCATGGAACTGAAATGAGAATATCTCCTCCCTTCGACTTTTTAGGATGGACACTGGGTCATAATCTTCTTATGAAACAGTGGACAAGATACACAGGTCAAAAGTCTTTAGTGAATCTCACTGTCCACTGTGCCCCATGCGTCCAAATTCTGTACCCACTCTCCCATATGATATATATGTAGTATAAAGATATGATGAGGATGGCGATATAAGTATATGGCTGGTATGGTGAGGAGGAGGAGTGAGGTGAGGGTATTGAGATTAGAGCTAGCATACCTACAAGTATATACATATATATATATGAGGAGATATATATATATATATATATATATGATATGAGGGTATATATATATATACATGAGTAAAAAATATATATATATATATATATACATATATATATATATATATATATATATATATATAAAAAGTATATGTTTTAGTCCGGGTTCCTCCAATCACTTTTTTATCTGATCCTCATCATGGTCTCCATTTGTCTAGTTTACGAACTAAAACAAAAACACCTTCAGCAGATTTTCTCAAAGAGAATATGTTTACTTATTGCAGTTTGTATAAAAGTTATACGAATCTCAATATACGCACACTAACACAACCAAATATAGGTAAAAAAACAATTATTCACATACAAATCACTCTTCTCATGGTTTTCGGTATTGGGAGCGGCTGCGTGTATATATAAGATCAACCATGCGCACATTGCTGTTCATGCTGCTGAAGCAGGTCTTTTTATCGGACCTCAATATCCTTGCACTTAAATAATATATACCACTTGGTCAGAAATCATACATATACTTCCCTGACCAAATTTGAATCTCGGAATTGAGGCATTTTTTAAGATTTGAAATAAAGCTTTTCAGTAATATTCGCTTCCTGTGTTTTATTATATAATATTATTATATAATGTTTGACTATTTTTACATAAAAAATTATTGCTTAAAATGTATAATACTTTGTTTTAAAAAATGCTTAAAAAATTAAAATGTTACACTAAATACTATGAATTCTGGCGTCACTGTTCTGTTTCCGGAGAAGAATTTTGGCTTGCTTTTAAAGTGTTTTTCTATGGCCATTTATTATTTATTTATTGACATAATGTAAAATATGATATAATATGATTCTTAGCAATATATTGTAAGATAATAATTATTAGTAATAGCTTTTGTTGACAAATTTTGTATTTTGCGATCGGAAAATTCTGTTTGGTAAAAAAAATTCGCATGTGCACAAGAAATTTTGTAACAAAGTTGAAATATTATAATGAAGTTTTTCTGCACGTGTACGAGGTTAGCAAATATAACTAAACGCTTTTCAATAAAATATATTTCATCCTAATTACAATTTGAGTTTCATTACACCTTCGAGAGAGACTTCCAAGATAACTACTACAACGACCAGAGAAGCAGAGGAACAAGCAGCAGAAGAAGAAGAGAATTGCAAGCGCCTACAACTACAAAGACTTGCCTGTTATCCGGGCAAAGTCACCAAGAAGAAGAGACGCTCCCGCTCAGGCTCTCCACTCAGGTTAACAAATAAGCCTAGACTCGCTTGCAAGGAGGCTCTCCGATCTGACTTACAAAGAAGCCTAGTTTTCCCTCTCTGGCTTATAAAGAAGCCTAGCTTTCCCTCTCTTTCTTACAAAGAAGCTTGGCTTTCCCTCACTGGCTTACAAAGAAGCCTGGCTCTCCTTCTCTGGCTTACAAAGAAGCGTGACCCTCCGCTCTCACTTACAAAGAAGCCGAGCCTTCCATCTGCAAAGAGGCAGAGCTCTTCCGCCTGCATAGAGGAGGACGAGTTTTTCCGCCTGCAAAGAGGCCAAGCTCTTCCACCTGCAAATCCGGGGACTACAAAATAGGTGACAACTATAACACGTGAAGTGGTAGAGAAAAGAAATAACTAGTTCCCTGCACACTTGCCACTTTATATATATATATATATATATATATATATATTATATATATATATATATATATATATATATATATATATATATATATATATATATATATATATAATTTATATCATATATATACTATAGTAACACGTCTTAACAGGGGAGGGTTCGATCTTTGCTCCGGCTGAGCCCCATTTTGCCCCAATCTTAAAATGTACCCAAAATTCTTAATATTCAACCGGTTTTGATCAAATAAACAGCAAACGGCAGCTTTTTCTGATCTCTCAACGTCGTTTTCGGGTGTTTTTCTGTGTCCGTAGTCATTGTTTTGGTATTTTCATATTTTGAAAACCTTTATTTTTGACATTTTTCGCTACTCCTGCTACATTATTTTTCGAAATAACTTCAAACTTAAAATATACAAAGATTGGACTATTACCTAAAATTTCTTGGAACGAAATATTGATATTTAACCCCAAATCCGAGCAATGGTCATTTCTCAAAACCTACTTTTTTGGGGGCTTTGAAATTGAAAAATTGAAGAAAAAAAAAAAAAAAAAATCCTGGTCATCCAATTTGAAAAATTTTCAGGCATTTTTGTTTGAGAATATTTTTTTATTAGATA